>QAXD01000169.1:50801-62090 GCA_004335575.1 Haematococcus sp. NG2 | reverse complement strand
TGTATAAGAGACACCCCCCACACACACACACACATCACACGTGATTACACCCCACCCCGCACGTTATACACACCACTCTATACATTATAAACATGCACACACTCACACCCCTGTTGCCCACACCCACAGGAGTGCGTTCATGGAGGCGAGCGCGGGCACCTCACAGCACGCGGGCCTGCTGGCCGCGGCCGGGCAGCAGCGCAAGTGAGACTGTACTGCCAGCCGGGGTGAGGCTGTACTGCTGAGCCTGCAGTGCCGAGCGAGGCTGTACTGCTGAGCCTGTACTACCAACCGGAGTGAGGCCGCCGAGCAGGGCTGTACTTCCAAATGAGGCTGTACTGCCAAGTGAGACTGTACTGCAACAGAGAGGCTGTACTGCCGAGCGAGGCTGTACTGCCCAGTGAGGCTGTACTGCGCCAGTGAGACTGTACTGCCATGCAGGGCTGTACTGCTGAGCAAGACTGTACTGCCAAGTGAGGCTGTACTGCTGACTGGAGCAAGGCTGTGCCGCCCAGTGAGGCGGTACTGCGTGTAGCTGGGCGCGTGTTCACAGAACAGTGACAATCGTGATTCTGAGAGAAAGAACGGGACGCGGGTGCAGGCAGGCAGCTGTGGTGCTGTGCCCCTGGGCCGCCCCGCCCTGATAAGCCTGTGTGATACTGCTGCTGCTTGCTTGGGGCCGGGTTGGAGGGGGGGGGCGCTTTGGGGGCTTGACGGTGGTTTGGAGGTGCTGCTGCTGCTGGTGCGCCTGTGCAGGGGTTGCGCAGAAGGGGGGGAGGAGGTTGGGGGCAGGGGGAGCAGGGCGCCCAGCCCAGCTGCCCATCAGGTGTGGGCTTGGTCTGCCAGCATGAGGCCCTGTGAATGAATGCATGCTTGCTTGCATGTCCTTGCATGCTGACTGCTTGCTTGCTTGCCTTCTGTCATGTCCTTGATCCTGTTGTGAGGGCGGCTGCTCTGGAGGGTAATGGTTGAGCTGTTGACTGATGTTGTGCTGTGTCTCAGCCTCCTCCGTCTGTACTTGTTGCTGCTGTTGTTTCCTTGCACAATGAGCCAGTCCCTATGGTGGGCAATCAAAGGGCCTCTGGGTGAACTGGCTGCGTGGGATGGGTGCGCTGGTGTGCCAACCAACAGCCGATGGCCAATCAACACGCTGCCAATGCAATCAACACGTGCAGCCAGGTCACAGAGCATGCTGTGCCTGCTGTGTGCGCGTGTCTGTGCGTGGTCATGTGAACAGCTGCGTGCGGCGCGGGGGGCTTGCAAAACACCTGGTCTGCTGTGTGCTGCATGCATGCCTGCTGTGTGTACCACATACTGTAACATACCTGATGAATGCAGCGAAGGGATGCAACAGCTAGCAAGGGCCTTAAGAGGGCTGGCTGTGTGCTGGTGCTTCATGTTCATGTTCATGCTTCGTTCACTGCAGCGGTTCGCTCCTCTGTGTGCACAGCTGCACATGCAGCTTGCGTGCTTGTACGTGCATATGACTGGGCGTGCGCAGCAGCCTAGATGATGGGGGGAAGTTGAAGGAACCTGCGCAGCATGTTCATGCGGGAACTGAACGGAGCACTGTGGGGCATGGGCACATGGGAGAGCAGCGGAACGGTGCCTTGGAATCCTCTGGCGCGCTTAGCCCGCACGTTGCCGGCCCCCAACGCATCCATCGCGCCATCTGCATTCCTCGTTCACCAATGCGGCCCAGCGGTATGGCATCCGGCTAGCCCACCCTGTGCTGCTACCTACCACAACATACGTGTCCCAGGCCTAATTGTTGGGGCTCCGAACATGTCTGTAAGTGTTGATGTGCGCTGCAAGGCGCTGGTCGCACCGAGTCACATGAGCAAGGGTCGGGCTCCAAGGGATGGGGGGTGTCGTGTAACCCACATGACTGTCATGCTGCGTGGCAGCACACGCCCTGCCACGCGCCCTATCGCCAAGAAGAACGGGTTCGCTGTGATGGCACATCATTTGCGAAGATCGCAGGCCCTAGGGCAAAACCCTACGACCGGGCGCCGATCCAATCGTGCCTGGAAGTGCATCCGAGGCCCCCTGAGCGCGATCGTCGCAGCACCAGGCGCAGTTTGCACCTGGCACTCCTGCTGCACACCCCACTTCTCAGCTGTAGTGCACAGCATCGGCCGCGATGATGAGCGTAGCCGATCCAGTCCTGCCGGACTACCTGTGGCTGGTGGTGTGCGGAGCGCTGGCCGCATTCTTGTGAGTGCTGACGCCCATGAGGCGTGCATGGATGCAGCATGTGCCTGGCTGTGCTTGGACAGCTGGCCATGTGCTCGCCACGCCCATGTGCCCACCCTGCCCTTTCACCACAGCAGTGCAGCCACTTTATAGCCCGGCACCTGCTGTATTACTGCGTTGCGGCAGCACTGTCTCCTGCTGGATGGATGTGTGCAAACCATGTGTGTGTGCTGCCTCGGACACAAATTACTTCATCACCCGCCCACCCCTGACCTGTCTTGTACTACTGTGCCCCTTGCTTGCTTGCGCGCAGCCTGGGCCTTGGCGTAGGTGCGTGCACGTGTGCGTGTGCGCATATGGACGTGCGCGGGTGTTTCACGTGTGTGTGTGTGTGAACCGGCTGTGAAGTGTGGTGATGGATGGGCGCACTTGGGTCAGCTGTTCTTGGGTATTGGGGCGCATCACCCCAGTGCTGCTGACCATGGCAGGATGGAAGCACCTTAAGCCCTGGCCACAGCCACACAACGCTTGCGTGCTTGTCCCTGTGCGTGTGCGTGCCAGCGAGCATGGTCCGTTCACCTCCCACGCCTGGTCCGTTCACCTCCCCTGCGCCCCACGCCACCCCTCGCTCATCCATCCTGGGCCTACAACTGCCTTGCCTGCCCCCAGCTCCAAACTGCATCTGCTCCTGAACCTGAACCCTGAATCCTGAACCTCAACTCCCCCACCTCTAAACCCTGGGGCACCTGTCAGACCGGGATGCAACCGGTCACCTTGACGCATTCGCGCTGAACCCTGAACCCTGCAACACAAACCCTACAATCCTATAACTTTAAGCCCTAAAACCTTTGTTATACCTCTACCACCCTAAACCCTACAAATCTCAACCCTACAACTTTAAGATCTTAACCCTCAAGGCAACCCTAAACCCTAGATGGCAACCCTGAACCCTAAACCCTAAAGGCAACACTAAACCTTGACCTGGATCCAGGTGCGAATGACGTGGGCAACAGCTTTGCGTCCTCTGTGGGATCCAAGTCCCTCACCCTGAAGCAGGCCATCCTCATTGCTGTGGTGCGTGGACCGGATTACATAGCCTGTACTGCCTGTGCAGCGCGCCATGCTGCCAATGTACTGCGATGCCGCTGTACTGCCGCTGTACTGCCGCTGTGCTGCTGTACTGCTGCTGCTGCTGCTGCTGTACTGTCGTGCCGTCTCTGTGCGTGTGTCCGCAATGTGCCGTACTGCTGCAATGCGCATACTGCTGCAGTCTGTTGTACTGCCTGGAGGCAGATGTACTGCTGCTGGTACCGGTGGTACACATGTACTGCCTGCACTGTACAGCACTGCATTCCCTTGCATTGCACCGCCTTGCACTGCACTGCTATACACTGTACTGCACTGTACTGCCTTGCACTGCACTGCTGCACACTACATCACACGGTACTGCCCTGTACCGCACCGCACTGTACTGCTCCACTCTACATTACACTGTACCGCCTCTGTACCGCAGGTGTTTGAGACGCTGGGGTCCATGGTGCTGGGCCGCACCATCACCTCCACCATCCAGTCGGGCATTGCGGATGCCAACGCCTTCTCACGCGAGCCCCAGGTGTGACTCACGCACGCGCACACGCACGCACACACGCACACGCGCACGTACACGCGCACACACGCACACATGCGCACAAACTGCTGATGAAAATCGAGGAACCAGGTTGGGTCAGGCTCCACACAGAATCGCATGTACCAACAGCTAGCAATGTGATGAAAATGCACATACGCACGCACTTGCCCGCACGCAATACCTCCCCTACCCCCGCCCACACACGTGCCTGGCGCACGTGCCCAAACGCATGCTGCACGCATGCGCACGCACACGCATGCACACGTACATGTACACCGTGTGACTCATGAGGATTGAAGCACATACGCGCGTGACGGTCGGTTCGGTCAGCAGCCGGTTGGTTGTTTTGGTCAACAGCCGGTCAACCCTAAACCCTGAACCCAACCCTCAGCCGTTGCAGACTCTGCACCTCACACACGCTCACGGCATGCAGTGTCACATCATCGCATGGCTGCACGGTGCACTGTGTCATCTGGGGCATGCTGCTGAACCCTAAACCCTCCACGCTCGCGCCATGAAAGTAAAAAGGGTTTAGGGTTTACCCAAGGAAAACCTAAACCCTTTATTTTCACGCAGGTGTTTGCGTACGGCATGCTGTGTGCCATGACCACCACTGGGGTGTGGCAGCTGGTGGGGCAGTACTACGAGCTGAATGTGGCAAGTGGCCAGTCGCTGGTGGGCTCCATCATTGGCTTCTCACTCGTGTACGCCGGCAAGGTGAGTGAGGCGGAAGTGTGAGGTGGTGGTGTGAGTGAGGTGGAAGTGTGAGGTTGGGGTTGAGTGAGGTAGAAGTGTAAAAGTGTAAAAGCTTTCAGGGTTTAGGGTTCTGGGTTGTGTGTGGTGGAAGTGTGAGGTGGTGGACCTGGTGGTGTGAGGGAAGTGTGAGGGGCGGCGGTAGCGCGGTACCGGCAGGCCTGCTGACGCTGCTGCTTTTAAGGTTTGAGGATCAGGCATCATGGTTGAGGGCTTATTGAGAACCCTAACATTCTGAACCCCCACACCACCCCTGCCGCTGATGTCGTGATGTGTGTTGTATGTAAGTGCACCAAACCCTAATCCTAAACCCTAAACAACAACCAAAACCCTAAACGTTGAAGGCATGCGCGTGCTGACACCTACCTACACAGGACGCGGTGCTGTGGAAGGTGGATGACCCCAACTCATGGCCCCCCTACAAGGTAGGTCTGTGCGCGCATGGGTGGTGTTCTTCTTGCATTGGTGTTCTTCTTCTCACTTTCAACAGCAGGGTCTGGTGAAACAGCTGCTTTGACGGAACAAAACGGCTGCAAACCGAACCTTGCGCCCTAAACCCTAATGGCCTGAACCTTGGACCCTAACGGCCTAAACATCCTGAACCCTGAACCTTCACACCCTATCCCCCTACCCAC
The DNA here is from genome assembly GCA_004335575.1 of Haematococcus sp. NG2. NCBI lineage: Eukaryota > Viridiplantae > Chlorophyta > Chlorophyceae > Chlamydomonadales > Haematococcaceae > Haematococcus > Haematococcus sp. NG2. The sequence continues at coordinate 56,879 of QAXD01000169.1, read as the reverse complement.
CTTTGAACCCTCATGCTTCAACCTCCCGCACCTCTCACCGACTCCAAGCGCTCAAACCTCCCGCACTTCCCACTGCTCATATCAACCACAGGGCATGGTGCCCATCGTGCTGACGTGGTTCTTCTCACCCATCTTCACGGCCGCCGCGTCCGCGTTCATGTTCTGGGTGCTGCGCACGGCGGTGCTGCGCCGCGAGCAGCCGCACACAAAGGCGTTCTGGGCGCTGCCCGCCGCCGTCGCCGTCACCGCCTACGTCTCCATCTACTTTGTGCTGACCAAGGTGGGGCGCTCAAGGGATTAGGGTGTAAGGTTCAGGGTTTTGTTGGCTTGGTCAGGCTCCGGCAAGGTTGTAGCACATGCTGCCACCATCATACCTTGACATACCGCGCAATGTACCGCCCCCCTTATGTACCATGCAATGTATCGCCCCCCTGACGTAGCGCTCATTGTACTGCGCACCTGATGTGCTGCCTGTTGTACCGCCCCACGTCAATTTCACAGGGCGCCAAGAAGTACATCCTGGAGCACAACAAGTCGTGGAACGACGACACGGCGGCGTGGGTGGCGGCGGTGGCGACCGCGGGCTGCGTCGCGTTCTCCATCTGCCTGCTGCCCCTCATGCGCGCGCGCCACGCGTCACACTACAACGAGTGAGTGGGGGCTCGGGGGTTAGGGTGCAGCAGAAGGCTTCAGTTAGAATCCGTTCAGCTACATCCTGAGCCCTACACCCTAACCGTCACACTACAACAAGTGAGTGGGGTTTGAAGGACTAGGGTTCAGTTGGGTTTTTTTGGAGCTGAAATCCTGAAACCTGCACTCTGACCGTCACACTACAGCAATGAGCGAGGGGGCCGCTCTTTGGTTTCATGGGCAGGGGTGCTGTTTGTCTCCGAAGAACCTAAACCCCAAACCCTACACCCCAGAGCCTTACACACTCACACATAGTGGCCCTACAACTGGTACCCTGCCACCTCCACTGCTCCATCTGTGATACAACGTGTTACTGTTATCATCATCACTTTGCTATTATTATTCTTATTCTTACCTACCACCGCCCCACTCCTTGTTCCAGGGATGGCACGCGCAAGGACAGCGGGGACCTGGAGACCGCTGCCGCCCCCACCTCCTCCGCCTCCTCCTCGGGCGGCTCGGGCGCGGACCAGGTGGGTGCGGTCGGTTGTCAGGTAATAACAACAACAACACGGTGTGTGCGGTTGCCTGTTGGTTGTTGATTGTCGGTTGTCGGTTTCGGCGGTTTTGGCAGTTTCGGCACTCTAGAACCCTCACGATCGTGTTGTGTACACGATATGAAAAGCGAACACGCAACCCAACTTGACCGCTCTGTGAAACACACAGGACCCTAAACCCTAACCTACACCCTAACACCTAAAACCCTAAAACCTTCAGGACTCCTAAACCCTAACACACCTATCTTACACGTGCAGGACCCCAAGGCAGTGCTGGCGGCGGCTGAGGCAGCTGCTGGGAAGCTGGGCGTGGCCGGTGCAGAGGGCAAGGGCGGGGCTGAGGATGCAGAGACTGCTGGAGCCAAGGGCTGGAAGACGTGGGGCGGCAAGGTGTGTGCACGCATGCGCGCATGAGGGTGGGGTGGGTGCGATGCATGTGCCATGCCGGGCTGGGGTGGTTGCAACCCTAAACCCTGGACCCTAAACCCTGTGCTGGGGTGCTTGCATGTCAGCAATGTGCCATGCCCCGGTCAGCCCCAGCTGCCAAGCCCTGAAATCTGAATCCTGAGCCGAGCCCGCCAACCCCTCAAACCTAAGCCCTATGCCCTAAACCCTAAACCCTAAACCCTAAACCCTTAACCCTAAACCCTAAACCCTAAACCCTAAACCCTAAACCCTAAACCCTAAAACCCTAAACCCTAAAACCCTAAACCCTAAACCCTAAACCCTAAACCCTAAACCCTAAACCCACAACCTGATCCCCAAGCCCCAAACCCTAACCCCAAACCCTGTTCCCCAAACCCCAAACCCTAATCCCTGCACCCCCAAAACCTCACCGCAGCTGTGGTCGGCGGTGACGTACGGCACGCGCGTGGACCCTGAATCTTAAGCCCCAAACCCTAATCCCCTGATCCCCTCATCTCGAAATTAAAACCGCAGCTGTGGTCGGCGGTGACGTACGGCACGCGCGTGGACCCTGAATCTTAAGCCCCAAACCCTAATCCCCTCATCCCCAAAAACTCACCGCAGCTGTGGTCGGCGGTGACGTACGGCACGCGCGTGGACCCTGAATCTTAAGCCCCAAACCCTAACCCTGATCCCCTGATCTCAAAATTTCAACCGCAGCTGTGGTCGGCGGTGACGTACGGCACGCGCGTGGACGTGCACGCGGCGGTGCGTGAGGATGAGGCGGTCGCGCGCGTGCACGCGGTGGCGGAGCGCTTCGACGCGCGCGCGGAGCACGTGTTTGCGTACCTGCAGGTGTGTTGAGAAAACGAGTTGTCAAGGATTTAGGGCTTGGGGTGGAGTTGTTGAGGGCTTAGGGTTTTGGGTTCAATGGGTAAGGGTGAGGGTGCACGTGTTCGCCTACCTGCAGGTGTGTTGAGAAACCGAGTTGTCAAGGGTTTAGGGCTTGGGGTTGAGTTGCTGAGGGTTTAAGGTTTAGGGTTTGGGATTTAGTTGTTGAGGGTCAAGGGTTTAGGGTGTTGGAGCACGTCTTTACCGACCTGCAGGCATGGTAAAAAACGTTGTGGTTCAGGGCTGAAACCCGGGAACCCTGAACCCTGAACCCGCCCCTCCACCCCTACACACACCCCCAACCAACAGCACCCCCCACACACACGCACACACACGCAGGTCTTCTCCGCCATCTGCATCATGTTCGCACCCTGAAACCTAAACCCTATCCCTGCTTAAACCCTAAACCTTAAACCCTAACCCCTAAACCTTAAACCCTAAACCCTATCTCCCACACACCCCTCCACACACACCGCCACCCGCAGGTCTTCTCCGCCATCTGCGTCATGTTCGCGCACGGCGCGGGGGAGGTGGGCTACATGGCGGGGCCCCTGGCCACTTGCTGGCACGTCTACACCGAGGGCACCCTAGTCAAGAGCCTGGAGGCGCCTATTTGGGCCACCATCATCGGCACCGCGGCCATGTGTGTGGGGCTGGCGGTGGTGGGGTACAAGATGATGAGCGCGATGGGCGTGCGGCTGACCCACCTCTCCCCCTCGCGCGGGTTCTGTGCGGAGCTGGCGACGGCGCTGGTGGTGCTGGTGACGTCGCAGTGGGGGCTGCCCTCGGGCGGCTCGCAGTGCATCGTGGGTGAGTTCTGGCTGGGCCTGCTGGCTGGGGTTTGGGGGGTTTGGGGCTGTGGGTGAGTGCGCGCCTGCTGGCCAGGGCTTTGGGGGTTTGGGGCTGTGGGGGCGTTAGGGGTTAGGGGTTTGGGGGTTTGGGGCTAGGGTTTCTCTAGCCAACTCGATTACCAAGCACTCTACCTGTATGTATGTGTGAGACCTGAGCAATGCAGAAGCTCACACACCAAATCCAGGCACGTACTCATATCATCCACCATATTATGCATACGGATGGGTTCAGGGTTTAAAACCCAAGCAGTGTATGACGGGCGCAAAAACACGCACAAGACAAGGCCAGAAACCTCATTTACCAGTATATGATATACGTCACACCTCACAGGCGGCATCCTGGGCGTGGGGCTGCTGGAGGGCGCGGCGGGCGTCAACTGGCGCTTCTTCTTCAAGACCTTTGCCGCGTGGGTGGCCACCATCTTCCTCATGGGCCTCACGTGTGCCGCGCTGTTTGCGCAGGTGCGTGTGGCAGTGAGTGTGTGTGTGTGAGGGAGGGTATACTCGTCACCACGTCGCCGGGTGAATGGATTGGGTTTGGATATAGCGGAAACCCAAACCTAAACTCTTGATAATGAAGCCTACAACCCTCAACCATGAAGCCTACAATCCTCAGACATGAATAATGAATGAAGGTCCTTACACTGGAGGGAAAGGGAGGAACCATGAACCCTAAACCCTGAAACCCTAACTCCCGTCCTGCATCACGCGCAGGGCATCTACGCGCCCGGCAAGATCGAGGGCCGCGCCCAGATCGCGTACGAGGACGGGCTTGCCTCCGTCAGCGCCCACATGTTCGACACGTACCGCACAACCTTGGACGCGTACTCCGCCGCGGCCGCCGCGGGTGCCCTCGCGCCCCGCGGCATTGCCTCGGGCGCCGAGCTGGCGGCCCGTTCGTCTTCCCTGCGCAAGGCCGCGGCCGACGTGCGCGCGCTGGCGAGCACGAAAGTGCAGACGGTGGAGGCGGAGGTGCTGCTGTCTTACCTCAACACTGCGCTGTCCCTGTATGAAGCAGACGCAGTCCTGGCAGTGGGCCAGACGCGCGTGGTCCCTGGCGCAGGCGTCTGCAACTCCAACGCCACTGCAGCAGTGGCCGCAGGCGCGCAGGACGCCGCCTGCCCCGCGCCCCGCCTGCTGCCCCCGGCCGCGGCGCGCACCGTGCGGGCGCTGTGGTAGAAGATTCACGGGCCACGTGTGGGAGACGGACGGACCACGTGTGGGAGATGAACGGACCACTTGTGGGAGACGAACGGACCACACATGCCATGTCGTGCCGTGCTGTGCTTTGCTGGCGGTGGAACAGGCTGTTGTTGTGTGCTACCTGGCCTACTGCACGGCGACAGGGTACAGGAGGGGACGAACGGGCATGGTGGTAGATGAACGGACCGTGTGTGTGTGTGTGTGTGTGTGTTGTGCCCGGCCATGGCCGGATGGTGCTGCTGTTGGTGGGTGAACTTGATGCTTGCAGCAGCTGCCAGAGTCAACGGCTGGCAAGCGGGGTTTTCCACAGCTGAGAATGGTCTTGGATGCTGGGGTGCTTGGGGACGTTTTAGGGTTTGGGGTCTTAAGCTACAAACCCATTAGTGCCACATGAGACGAGCGCAACAGCTTGGTGGGTGGTGGGTGGCTGGTAGAGAGCCAAGGAGGTGGATGCATGGGGCTGGAATTTTGTGTTTTCGGACCTCCAGCACCTCATGCAACATGGCATAGGCTGTTAGGCTCATGTGATGTGTTGCACCTTTCCCATGCCCGTTTGTTTGGGTGGCGCTTGTTGGTGCTGTGGCAGTACAACGGACAACTTGTACTGCCTGTGTACTTGTACAGTGTACAGAAGTACACAGGCGGTACAGTTGGTGCCCTGCGTAAGGGTGCCCCTGCAGTGGCCTGCTGCAGGAAACACATGGTGTGATTTACGTGAGTTTTGCACCATGTCCAAATGTGTGAGCATGTGTGAACCTTGAGACAGTGCAACTGGTGCAGGCATTGCACTGGTGCCGCTAGGACTTCACCCACCCCTGAACGATTTTGGATCCAATTCAAGTTCATCACAAGGGAGTGTGGCGGGAGGCAGTCTGGTGCTGAGAGCGTGCTTGCAAACACACCAGTGGGCAGTTTAAGTGTCTCTCTTGTCATGTACTGCAGCATTTTTATGACCACCATATCAAACATGGTACCGGATGTGAATGGATGATCGATCTGTAATGTTCTAATGCATGAAATGTTTGGTACCTTGGACACCGGCAAGCAGTCGCAAATTTTCACAGCATCCGACCGTGTTGGGAAACATGAACAATGTCGCACACAGTGCTGTCCCTTCAGACAAACCTTGGTAGCTTTGGCTCTGATCTTTCATGGTTTCCTGGCCTCAGGCTCCGGCCCTATGGGGCCTGCAGTGGTCCCCTGGCCTTCCCTTTTCTCCACCAGCCCCCAACGAATGAATGAAGGTCGTTACACCCCAAGCACATCATTACCACCACCACCACCACCACCACCACTTCCCATTCCCCCACAACCTTTTCTGCTGCCTGGCAACGGATGGTTTGCAGCCTGACCCCGGCGATGTCCAACTCACCTCCACCCACCCCCCAAGCGTGTAGGTGAACATGTGTGGGGTTTAGTGCAGAGCTGCACCACATGATTACCTTTGCCCACAACATCATGGCATTCATCATGCGTTAGCATCATGATGGTATTGTCTGGGCCAACCTCCCCCCTTCCATCCCCCTTTTCCCCCCGGTCCT
>QAXD01000169.1:27062-37750 GCA_004335575.1 Haematococcus sp. NG2 | reverse complement strand
CCAACACCCGCCCGCCCCCTCCCCCACCCACCTTGTCGCGCCCCAGCCGGTCCAGGTCCCCCCTCAGCGCCGCCACGCTGAAGTCCACGTGCTCATACAGCCCACTGAACCGCTTGTCCAGCTCCTGGCCCAGCGCCCCGCCCACCTGCGTGTGTGAAAGTGTGAGTGTGGGTATGAGCAGTGTGAGTGTGAGTTGTGTGTGTGAGAGTTGTGTGAGTGTGGGTTTGCGTGAGTGTGAGTTGTGTGAGTGTGAGTTGTGCGAGTGTGAATTTGGTGAAGTGAGTTGTGTGGTTACGAGTTGTGTGGGTGTGAGTTGTGTGGGTGTGAGTTGTGTGGGTGTGAGTTGCGTGTGTGAGTTGGGTGAGTGTGACTTTGGTGACGTGAGTTGTGTGGGTGTGAGTTGTGTGAGTGTGAGTTGTGTGAGTGTGAGTGGTGTCAGTTTGATTTGTCAGTTGGGTGAGTGTGAGTTGTGTGAGTGGTGTGGTTGTGAGTTGTGTGACGCACGTTGTGGTGGGCGCTTGCATGCCTGTCTCTAGACATGATGTGCATGTAACATCATGGATAAGGGCATTGACTGGATGGGGTGCTGACACCCACCTGTGATGCCACACCCGCCACACGCGCATCCACCGCCTCCTCCAGCCCTGGGTGTGAGAGGGAGGCATGTGGGTGTGAGGTGGGGCCGTGCATACCGTTTATCTTTGGCACGGTTAAATGTTAAGACCCTAAACCCTGAAACCCTAATGCAAACCCTAAACCCCTAAAACCCTATTGCACGCCGTACACCAAAAAAACAAATCTACAGTAAAAGCAAACCCCACAATAATGTACCGCCGCCATCCCAGCGGTACTGCCGCGCCTCAGCCCGGCAGTACAACGCACGGCGTACTGGCGTACTGCTGTACTGCCCACCCACCGTGTATGCGGCCCAGCAGCCGCTTCTCCACCTCCCCCACACGCGCCCCCACCTCTGCCTCCGCCTCACTGCGCGCAGCACTGCTGGCCAGCGCCAGCGCCTGCCGCACCAAAACAACACACCATTGCATCTTTAGTATGATTGTATCTATTCAGCCTGATGTCATGCTGAGATGCGAGACGGTGTGATATTGTTGTATCGTCCACCCTAATTCAGGCATTAGGGCTTAGGGCCTAAGCCCTGCAACCCTGGGTGGTTGGGCGCATCGCACGGCCGGCTTCAACCTGACCCTAAACCCTTAACCTTGAAACCCAACCGTCCCCCAACCACCCACCCCCACACCCCCCACGCACAACTCGAGATATTTACAGCCCAACCATGGACCCTGGAACCCCAGCCCTGACGACCCAGAGTGGCTGGAATCAACACAGGCACATGAATTAATCAAACAAACAGGCATATGAAACAAACACGCAGGCATATGTAACAAAAATTGGGGCACACACGCCGTGTGAAACGCTGTGCTATTATAGTATTACTACGCGCCTGCTTGATGTCTGCGCGCAGGTGTGCGAGCTGTGCGTCAAGCCGCGCCTCCTGCTCCGCCACCCGCCCGCTCACCACCGCAACCTCATCCTGCGCACATGCATAATGATAGTAGTAAAGGTAATAATAAAATTAACAATGAGAATGATAACAATATTTCACAGATGTTCCTGCATGCCGCACACACATCAGGCCAGCTTTGCTCTGCTCTGCTCTGCATCAGCTTTGCTCACTTGCCAATACTTTCATGTACCCAGTTAAGCTGAACTCGTGTACCAAATTACTATAAGGCGTTTATGTACCACATCTGGCGTGCTGTGCAACACATGTGTGGGCACACGCTTTGCCCTCTGTTGCCCTCTGTTGCCCCCAGCCTCCAGCCCCCTATCGCGCTGGGCTTCAAGAGTTGCGGCAAGAGGACAAGCAACATGGCTGTTGTTACCATACGCGCTTTGCTGCTGCGTGCGCCCTGCCTGGCGTGAAGGTGCAGCTGGACGTGCCAACACGGTGACTCATTCAGGGCTTGATACATTAGGGTTCAGGGTAAAACAACAACAACAACAACAACAACAACAACAACAACAACAACAACAACGATAGCAGCAGCAGCAGCAGCAACAACAACAACACAGTAAGAAAAGGATGAGCGGACCGCTGCACCGCACCTCATGTTTCAGTGCCGTCGTGTCTGCGCCATCCACGCGTGCCTCCAAGCGTGCCACACGCTCCATCAGCGTGCCACCACTGCCACGCCCACCCCCCACCAGCCCCACCGCAGCATGCTGCGCCGCCCCGAAGCCACCCCCAACGCCACCCCCAAGCCCACCACCACCGCTGCTTCCCGCTGCAGGTCCTGCACCAGGCAAGGGTGCCCCCATGCTGGCGCCGGCAGTGCCTGGGCGGTGGTGGTGGGTGGCATAGCCGCCGAGCATACCGCCTGCCCCGCGGCCACCATAGTTGCCGCTCCCGGGCTGTGCGCCGCCCACCACTTGTGCGGCGACGGAGGCTGCGGAGGGGGGCAGGCCGAGGCGCGCCTCCAGGGACGCGACCTGGGGTGGTGGGTGGATGTGTGAGTGCAGGATGTATGAGGTGGCGGAGAGTGAGTGAGTAAGTGAGTGAGTGAGTGAGTGAGTGGGTGAGTGAGTATACGCCCTCTCGCCAGGCGTGCATGAAGGGAGAGGTGTCCCTGGGGTGCCCCAGGGCCTGCTCAGCAGGTACCCCCACCATGAGGTGGCGGTGAGCAGGAATTCCATGTGTGGTCCAGTGAGGGGAGGTGGTGGATTGGGGGAGGACGTGGTGACGACGCCATCATCGACAAAAGCAGCAGCAGCAGCAGCAGCAGCAACAACAACAACAACAACAACAACAACAACAACAACAACGGCGGCAACAACAACCACAGCAACACCACCAACACCACCACCACCAACAACAACAACTGTTGCAGCAACAGCAGCAGCAGCAGCAGCAGCATAAGCAACACCAGCAACCCACACACACCCCCTCACCTGCTCGCGCACCAGCTCCACCCGTGTGGCCAGGTCATCGTCACGCAGCCCCGCGTCACTCTGCACGCGCGCAAATGCCATATGGTCAACATGACGTGTATGCCATATGAACCATATGGCATACACATGGTAAGCATGATGATGGTGATATGGTAAACATGACGGTGGTGTCTTGCTTCATGCAGGTGCTTGCCAGAGCCTGACAACGCGGACGAGGCTTCAACCTCCTGCCCCACCCCCATCAAACCATCCACATCACCGCCTGCCCCACCGCCTGCCCCACTGCCTGCCCCACACACCTGCTTGGCGCGCAGCCCCGCCAGGCGCACCAACCACCATTGAAACATGCCCATAGCCCTGTGCACCATCACCTGCCCCACCACAATTGAACCATTAACACCACCTACGCACCACCACCTGTCCCACCACTGTCCCCACCACTGATCAGCCCGTGACTGGCTGAAGGCTCATGTGTCATGAACATGAACATGAACTGCCCCACCTCACGTGCCCCACACACACACCTGCTTGGCGCGCAGCCCCGCCAGGCGCACCAACCACCCAAAAACAATCTACCCCAGCACCTGCCCCGCCTCACGTGCCCCACCACCCTGCCCCACCATTGCTGCCCACCTCACGTGCCCCAGCCCCACCTCACATGCCCCACCTCACGTGCCCAGTTGCTGCCATCACGTGCCCCACCTCACGTGCCCCCCCCCCAACACACACACACCTGCTTGGCACGCAGCCCTGCCAGGTCGTTCAGCGCCTCATCCACCTGCGCCTCCAGCCGCTCCAGCCGCGACAGGTCGGCCTTGGCCGCCAGCTGCAGGGCATGCCGCACGCGTGGTTTTTGCGGGTTTGTGAGTTTGTCTTATTTGTTGTGTTTGTTTGTTTGTTTGTTTGCCGTGTTTGTTTGTGTGCATATTTTTCATATGTTTGTGTCAATTGTGTGTTTGTTTGTTTGTATGTCTGTTAGTTTGATGGCTGGTTGATTGGTTGGTTTGTTTGGATGCCGCACATGACAGTGGGGGCTGGGTTGCGCACATGATCCGTGCATGCGGTGGGCGCCAGTGCATGGCCGCGCATGTGGCTGATGCAGTGCGTGCTGTGCAGTGGTCCATGCAGTGCTGCTGTCGATTTGAATGACGCAAGGCCACACCACACTGCAGCAGCCCTGCCACTGCAATTGTGGCCACTGGGTGCGTTGTGACAGCACGCCCATGCACTGTTCCCATGCCCTTAACCCTAAATGCCTTCCCCCCGCCCCCTATTGCTGCCATGCTTGTGACTGGATTGACTGCAGCTGTGGTGCTGTGCTGCCTGAGCCCACCTTGGACCACACAGTGCCCCCCTGCTGCGTGGGGTTGCCGTACGCCGCAAGGATGTCTTCAACACGACTGCAGCAGCGCAAGTGGCAGCATGGCATGCACACAGTGTGGGTTTGACCGTATGGGCACTATGGCAGCGCCCATGCTTGCAAGCACATATATGCATCATGCATGCACACAGCATGTGCACAGCGCTGGCTGGTGTGTGTGTAAGCTTTACGTGCCAGATTGGCCTGAAAACACCTTGAACACAACCAGATGCAGCAGCTGCAGAAAAGCACCTGAGCTGTGCATTCTGGACCTGGATGTGGTCAACCAGGATTTGAAAAGAACGCCGAATGGCTGCAGGAGGTGCGCTTTGCCTGCAGCAAGCACGGCGGAAAATTCCCCATGTGCATCAGTTTGACTGGCATTCGACAACTGACGTAGGACAGCCAAAACGCACCCATCATTATTTATGAACGCTATATCTAGAAGTGATAGCGCTTCTGAAACTGGGGGCAACATGTTGCGCTAGCTGTCCCAGCGAAACGTGAAATCGCTACCCATTCATCGCTGCTCGAACGTTTGGCACTTCTTGTGTGGCCTGATACTGTTTTTGACAGTACGCTCGCCTACGGTACAAGTTAGAATTCACACACTGCAAGCGCATGGTTCAGCAGGCAGCCTGGTAACAAACGACGTAATCAAATCCACCACATCTTTGGGCTCCTGCTGACAATACCACCTTTTGCTGCCACTGGCACTGAACCCAGCATACTTAAAACGTAAAGCTTTAAAAGGTAAATGGCGCGGCCTGGGGCAGGGAAGGGGCTGGGGCCGATCAGTGAAGGGTTCCACGAGGGCGATCCTCAAGGTATGTTGAATTCTCATCTTGCTGTGTGTTTACAGCTGATCAGGGCGTGGTAATCGCACTGCGCCCATCCGTGCACATCCCACAGGGCAATCGCTGAACGATGTGGCCGTCAAGGAGTTTCACGAAGCGCTGGCGCGCTCCCCAGACACAGCGGTGGCGGTCGCAGCCATCAAGGCCCTGACCACAGTGATCCGTCTCAGTACAGCGCAGACCATGATGGGTCTCGGGAAAGAATTGGAGGAGGCAGCGCAAGCGCTGCAGCGGTGAGAGCTTGTCGCAATTGGCATGGCAGGCATTTTTGCTGCATGGGGCAAGGCATCATGCTGCTGCACAGCATGTGCGCACATGCAGCACCGCATCTGTGGAGGCAGCTGTTATGGAGAGGCAGTACTGCATGACGCTGCATGTGGGTTCATGTGCAGCTCACCACAGGCAGCGTAACTGCGTTGCTGCACCGGCCGTGGGGTGGAATCACATCCATGCCCCTGCGCGTTCGCACGTGCATGCTGGCCAGCGCCTCACCGCCTAGGTCCGCATGCATGCAGCGGGCCGTTGTGCTTGTGCATGCACGTGCATGCGAAGCAGGCAGTCAATCGCATGCCTGCAACCAAACATGCATCAGGACGTGAGCGGTTGGAGTGCATATGTGGGCAGCTGGGCACTGCCCATATCACATCCTGCACCTGTCTTATCCCCAACTGAGATCCTGGCTCATCTGTGTGTTACTATTATCATCTACATTATTGTGGAATCATTACTTTTACTTAGTGTTGTGTTACTGTTATTTACTGTGGTACTATTACTGCCGTCGTGCGCCACAGGGTGAACCCCACCGCGATCAGCCTCAAGGCCGGCTGCGAGCTGTTCCTGCGCTACACCACACGCACCTCGGAGCTGGAGCTGTCAGACATTGAGCGTGCCAAGGCGCGGCTGATCGAGGTGGGGCGCGGGCTGCACGGTGGGGGGGTATGGATATAGAGCAAGCTGGGTTCTGGACATCGGGCAAGCTGGGCTGCGGTGTCAGCACGCTTGCTAGGCGCGGGGATGGTTGCTGGGTCACAGCCCCACGAACTCAATGCAGGTGCAGCGCGAGATATTGCACATTTATGGATGCCCATATCCTTGGATCGTTGGATGCATGTGGGACGTGAGTTTCTCCTGTGCAAATGCGCAGGCTGCACATGAAGCGATCCTCGTTTGCTGTGTGTTGGCCTGGGTGGCTACTCAATGGCAGCATTGCATTGTGGCCCTCCCCCATGTCCCGCTCTCCACATGAAAACCAGCCTGTCACATCTCCCATGTGAAAAGATGGGAAATTTCATAGCCTGTCATGTTCTGTGTATGACACAACAACCAGCACGTTAACGTTATGTGGCTTGTCCGCACCCGTGCAGCGCGGCAACCACTTTGCGGAGACGAGCACACGCGCGAGGCAGACGATTGCTGAGCTGGGGGCGCGCTTCATCCGGCCAGGGGCGGTGGTGCTCACACACGGCTACTCGCGCGTGGTGGTGGCGCTGCTGCACCGCGCGGTGGCGCAGGTGTGTGCGCGTGTGTGTGTGTTGGGGGGGAGGCCGAGCTTAGTGATGGCGCCTGTAGCAAGTGTACGCGCCTGCTGGGGCCATGAGCTTGTGGTGCCTGTAGCAAGTGCACGTGCCTGCTCGGGCGACCAGCTGCTTGTCCCCGGTCCTGGCTGGTCCTGTTCCTGTTCCTGGCTGGTGCGGCAAACGTAATGGTACGCACCTGATCATGGCGGGTCCTTGGCCACGGCCAACTTAAGGGCAATGACTGTCAGGCTCCAGCATGCAGGAACATCTGCGAAACGCCGTGTTGTTTGGTAACTGCAGGGCAACCACTTCAGCGTGGTGGTCACGGAGGGGCGGCCAGACGGGACAGGGTTGCGCATGGCACGCTCATTAGATGAGCTGGGCATCCCCACCACACTCGTGCTGGACTCAGGCGTGGCATATGCTCTGGAGCGGTGAGTGGTGTCCCAATACACTCAGCACAGGCTTGGCTCATGGTTGTGGGCACAAAAGGGGGGGCGTTACCTGCAATCCCTAGCTCACCGCACCTTGGTAATTACGTAAGGTGCGGTGAGCTAGGGATTGTGGTGATAGTGGGAGGGGTGTGTGGTCAGGGAATAAAGTGCCCTGTAGATTGCATGCCTCGTTTGCCTGCACAGTGTTGGCTTAAGGCGCAGGGGGCAACAGCTTGGTGCAGCGGTGCGTCCAACTTTTGCGTCCTACCAAGCTCAGCTTGGTTTGTTTGCATACATGACACAATGAGGTTGAACGGCTGCCATCTGCGCAGGGTGGACATGGTGCTGGTGGGCGCGGAGGCAGTGGTGGAGAACGGTGGTGTCATCAACAAGCTAGGGTCGTACCAGGTGCGCGCTTGTGAAGAAAAAGCTTCTGCTGCTGCTGAGGTGTGCGTGCACATTGCAAGCAAACAAACTAGGTGGTCCTCGTGCCGGGTGAGGGCCCGAGTGTCTCAAGGAGAAATCTGGAATTGTTCCACGGCCTCCCCTTCATCCAGCTTTGTTTGTTTGTTTGATCCCCGTGCACATGTTCTGCGTAGATCGCAATCTGCGCCAAGGCGCTCAACAAGCCGCTGTACGTGGCGGCAGAGTCATACAAGTTTGCGCGCCTGTACCCTCTCACGCAGCGGGTATGTGGTGTGGGACACGTGTTTTGGCCATAGTAATAATAACATGGCTTTTCACAGATGTTTCTGCATGCTGGAGCCAGACAGTGTTTGGCCATCAAGTGTATTCTTTCCATTCCCTTGTCGTTGGGCCGCCCCTGGCGACAAAAACAAGCGAACATCAGTGTTTGGGGTTAGGGTCAGGGTCAGGGTTGAAGCCCACCGCCACAATGTCAGGCACCTCCTTGCCACCCAACTCGCCCTCTGGCCAGTTCCTGTCCTGGGAGTTGAAAGCTTAGGCACAAGGCTTGTGGTTTAGTGGCCTCACCTTGTCTGGTGGCCAGCCCCAGACACAGCCCCCCAACCCCCCAACCGAAACGTTTGGCAAAGTTTCAGGCTGAGGCGGGCTCGCATATTTGCTTGCTAGGGCCAGGGTCAGGGTCAGGGTTTTAGTTGGGGTTAGGGTTGAGGGTGCAGGCAGTCTAAGGCACAAGTTTCAGGCAAGGCGGGCTCACATGTTTGCTTGCTGTGTGTGTGCAGGACTTGCTAGGGTCAGGGTTAGGGTTAGTGTTGGGGCTAGGGACTGAAGGTTAAGGGTCGAGGCGCAAGTTGCAGGCTAGGCCGGCTCACGTATTTGTTTGCTGTGTGTGTGCAGGACCTGCCTGAGGAGCGCAAGCCATCCGATCTTGGGCCGCTGTTGCCGCAACGTGTCACGCTGGACAACCCTTCCCGGGACTACACCCCCCCACAGTACATCGGCCTCCTGGTCACGGACCTGGGTGTGCTCACGCCCGCGGCGGTGTCAGACGAGCTCATCCAGCTGTATGTGTGATGCACTAGCCAATTGAATTTGCGACTCCAATGTGACCAGGGAACGCCACTCCAATGTGACCAGTTGGAGCTGCCATACATTTGACGTGTGTCACATGTAGATGGTGCTGAAAAGAGTGAGCAGGCTGAGCGGGATGGGGCAGGGCACGTGGTGTTGCGGTGCACACACGTGCTGTTGCAAGGGAAAGGTTGTGATGGCATGACCCCACCAACATCGCATCATGTGGCGTACCAGCCGAGCAGCTCTCACAGGACCCACAGACCCAGGTACAGCACCCAAACGCAGGTGTTAGCACGCAATGCGGGTGTAAGCACTTAACCCACACAGTACCACGCTCCCCAATGAACCTAGCTGCTCAGCTGCAGCCTAATCATTCCAGCTCACTGCTGACGGCGCACTGTTGTGCATGCGCGAAACTAAGATCCACTGTTGGTGCAGATGCACCTCGTGTAAATGATAGTGCATCATGGCAACTGCGTGCACAGCAAGCGTTTGCAGCCAGCATGCCATGCTCTCATTAGCAGCAGCAGCGTGTCATGCTGCATGGTGCAGAAAGGGGCATGGACGCACCAACGAACTGCGTCCAGCGCCAGGGAGTAGACGTCGTTTCACCTGAACTTATGGCAAGAGGCATGCACCCATATGGAGGAACAGCACACATCACGATCTTCTCGCGTCGAAGAAGCATTGCCAGACATGATTGCCACAGCACAGTACAAGGGCAATACAATACACGTACATCGGACTAGTGCTCTTGAGGGGGTCCGGGCGCACGTGAAATTAGAGACGCCCGTCTTCATAGGCTTGCACAACACGCAGTTGATGGGGCGTCCATGCCTGGCATTAAGGATGCATCATGCCGAGATCGCTTTCCCATGTGGTTGATCACCGCCAGCATTATGCAGTCGGTGCGCTCTGACCGTGTTGACCAATCTAGACAAGCAGCATGAGGCAAATACTACAGGGCTTGGGATGGCGCCAGAAGAAACATGACAGTTCTGACCATTTGATCCAAAACCCCGAGCACGCTGACGGTGATGACGAAGGGGATGCGGACGGGCAGGTGTGCAGGCGGTTCATCAGCGCAGCAAAATGTTCGCCTGGCCTCATGCTTATGATCGATGCGACGCTTTTGTTTGCATGGGCACGCCAAGGGTGCAGGTAGTGCATGGCAACATGGCCAGCTGTGGAAATACCGATGCGCCGACTGCACATCATGCGCGTGCACACAGGGTGCGGCCTGCAGCTCTGATGCTGCTGCCCCCACCACACAGCATGCAGCTGCCGGGGCCACTATGGCTGGTACGTCAACAGCGGTCAGCCCACCCCCAGCCGTTGCTCCCCCGGCTGCCGTTGCCGCTGCATTACTGCCCAGCGACCATGTCTGGCCCCCTGGCACGGAGCGTGCGAGAGAGAGCTACACCAAAGCTGTGTCAGCTGCATTGGCCACGCACTGGCTCAGTGCTGAGGCAGCGTCAGCACACGTGGCCGCGCTGTGTGCGCTGGTGCAGCACCCAGGCATCCCTGCAGCTGCCGCGTGTGAGTCGCCCGCAGAGCTTTGGGCCGCATGGGCGAGCGCATGGGGCGGGCAGGATAGGGGACATGGACCTGAGCTGGGTCTCATGGGGCTGACCCCCCAGCAGGTGCACGCGTGGAGAAACAGCCCGGCAGGCGAGACGGTCAGGTCAGGCGTGGCCGTACACTTAGTGGGAGCGCTGCTGCCCGCGCTGCACGCGGCCAACGCGGCGCGGCGGGCGGGGGTACAGGCCGGCAGGGCTGTGGTGCAGCAGGCAGCAGCAGCAGCTGACAGGTGCACAGGGGCGGACGACGCGGGGACAGAGGGGGATGCGGCACAGGGGGATGTGGCACAGGGGGGTGCAGCACAGGGGGGTGCAGCAGGGCGGGGTGTGGCAGAGTGTGGTGCGGCAGGGGTGCAGGGGGCCGAGCGCCCGAGCAGCGGCCCTGCCGCCACCAGTGCAGCAGCTAGAGAGGCGCGGCTGAGACGCGCACTGCGGGGCGACTGGGGGGCGGAGGCGGCACGTGCGGGGGCGGG
>QAXD01000168.1:391325-572875 GCA_004335575.1 Haematococcus sp. NG2 | reverse complement strand
GTGTGCTAGGGATTCATCAGGGGGTCCGTCACGCCTGGTTGTAGATAGACGCAGTTCATTCAAGCGCACGCACGTTACACCACTGGATCGAGGCTCACCCTGCTTGTCTGCTGAACTCCACTTGGCTCCTCCATCCTTATTTGCTAGTACCGGACTACTACATAATACTTTATTGTGCATCACACAAACAATTTGTGAGGCTGAGTGCGGAGGCGGTCCGGACACAATGCTCAGCGTTCTTGCACGTCATCTGCTGCCACTGTAGGAAAAGTGGCGACCGGTGGTGTTTGAGGTAACAACAAGGCATGCTGGGTATGAGGTCGGTGGTAGCGAATCCTGCCTGCCGCGGATGCACCAAGTGAAGACGTGCACCTAGCTAGCTGGAAAACAACAGATTCAAAGGTGAGAGCTGCATGCATGTGGTCATCAGCAGTTTCATCAGTCACAACGCATCTACTTGATTATTGATCTCGCCTGTGCTCGCTCCCTCAGCAGCAGCGCGCGCCTGTGGCAAATCTGGACAGTTCTGTAATGCCTCAGGCTCAGCAGATAGAGTGTAGCCATCCACTGGTCCCATGCGTTCTTGGCCCTAAAGTTCACACTGTGAATCCAAAGGTTGCGCGTCATCCTGAATAACGTGAACAAGCTGTGTCAGTCAAGCAGCGTTCATGCAGGCATTGATAGCTGATCATGCTGCCAAACGGAGCGAGGGCAAGGATAGACGTACAGCACGGCGGCAGCGAGGGCAGGAGTACAGTACGTAGTCCACGCATTGGATCTCAGACAGGCTTTCCTCGGCTCTGTGCGCGTGCGTGTGCCAGCAGGCACACGAGACGTCCATCCCCTGCCATCGTTACGAGGACTAACCATGCAGCACAAGGTTGAGGCTGCTGCTGCTGAAGAACAACAGGAGCTGCTTCCGTTCAGCAGCAGCGTGTGGGAGCAGCTGCTGCAGCAGGCGCGTGTAGGCGGCTCTGGCACCCAGCCCAGCTTTTCTTGGCTGGATGACGCAGGCATCGTCACGGAGCAGTGGAGTGGCGTGCAGACGCTGCGCCATGTGCTTGGCATCGCTCAGCACTTGCTGCGCGACCAAGGCCTGTGCCCTGGCGACCGCGTGTTGTTGGTGTACGCCCCCAGCCTTGAGTTTGTGCGCGTGTTCCTGGGGTGTGTGGTGGCTGGGCTGGTGGCTGTGCCCGTGAGCCCCCCTGACCCGCGCAAACTCAGCCTGGATATGCCCAAGCTCAAGGCAGTTGCTCAGGTGTGAAGGCTGGCTTCACATCAGGGCATGCTCAACTGTGGTTGATCATATATTATCGTGCATGCTGCGTAGCAAACATCAGTATTCAGGCACACTCGACGAGCAAAACTCTGAACCCCTGGACCCTGAAACCTAAGCCCTGGCTCTGCCTTGAACCCTGAACCAAAATGACCTAATCCCTGCACTGAACGCTGCCATGCCAGGACTGCGGTGCAGCCGCCATCCTGACACACAGTCAGTACATCCGGCTGGTGAGGATGGGAGGCCTCAAGTCAGCCCTTACTGGGTCAGGTCTCACAGGTCTCACACCTTCCTCATGGCCCAAGCTGCCACGGCTCGAGACAGATGGTGTGCCGCCAGCTGGCGCTCACCTGAGCGTGAGTGAGCTGAGTGAGCTCGCGGCTCAACTGCTGCCCAACCTGGTGTCTGACGCACCTGCCCTGCTGCAGTACACGTCTGGCAGTACTGGTGAACCCAAGGTTAGTACTGTATGCTATCTGCTGCCAGCTTCACTGCTGCCTGCTGTGCTTCAGACTTGGGCAGGTTCAGGTTTTTGCAGCTCAGTAGTTTTTTCCAAGGATGGGTACCATATGAGACAGAGGCCATTAGCAGCAAGCACCTAACTACGTTGCCGCCGCAGTTGACTGGTTTATAGGATGACCACCCAGGTCGCCAATGGTGCCTTGATTTGTTACAGTAACCCTCGGCGACTCATGCAACTGCCACTGCCCTGCTGTGCATGCATGACACACTCCAGGGCGTGGTCATCACACATGGCAATGTGCACCACCAGAGCAGTGTGACTGCACGCCGCCTACAGCGTGCCAACACATCCGGTGCTGGGCCCACGCGCGCATTGGGCCTCACCTGGATGCCACACTTCCATGACTTCACACTGATTGGGTGAGTGGCACACTGATCACCTGGCTGCTGACTACAGGACTGGACTGCATTTTCTCACGCAACGTCATGACACCCTGCAGCCGACTGTATTCCGCCTGCCGCAGTGTGCTGCCACACCTGCCTTAGTTACTTTGTTGACAATCATTGCAATCACTGCCCTGCTGCTGCTTCTGCTGCTGCGGCTGCAGCGGCATTCTATACATGACGGCAGCTGGGGGCCACCTGGCCATGATGTCCCCTCTGTCCTTCCTGGCAAACCCACCCCTGTGGCTCCAGGTGGCCAGCCGCATGCGTGCCACTCACACCGCAGCCCCTGACTTTGCGTTCGCGCTGGTTACACGCAAGATGAGTGAGACAGCGCGCGCGGCGCTGGATCTGTCGTGTCTACAGGTGCGAATGAGAGGATGTGCTCTTGCATGGTGCCACCGCAGTCTGTGCAAAGTACACCATGCAGACACGAACCAGACGTCCTGCAAGCAATCCCGCCTCGTGGCTCTGCTCCACTGCAAGGGCGAGGCACAGCTGGTGCACTTGCTCAGGGTTTGCAAGACGCGTAGATCACTGACACATGGGCGTGCTTTGCACATCCACATGCGGATGCAGGTAGTAATGAGCGCAGCAGAGCCAGTGCGTGCATCCACCATGGAGGCCTTCCTCGCTGCCTTTACGCCTTTTGGCCTCAACCCCCATGCACTGTGCCCCGCGTACGGCCTAGCTGAGCACACGGTGGGTGTCACACTGTGGGGCACTACACGCGCCACTGTGACACGCGGCAGTCTGGAACATGGGGCAGTACAGGTGCTGTACACGACAGTGGGGTGGGGCAATACGCGCTCCGAGCCGCAGCGAGCCCTGCAGGTACAGCCGTCTGATGGGGGGCATGCGGGTAACCCCCCTGAAACCATGGTGCTGTGCAGCTCTGGCAGCCCAGATCCCAGTGTGGATGTGCTGATTGTGGACCCAGACACCCTGCAGCCGCTGCAGGAGGGTCACGTGGGGGAGATCTGGGTGCACTCCCACAGCAAAGCAGCAGGCTACTGGGGCAGGCCTGACCTGTCCCTCGAGCGCTTCTGCGCACAGCCGGCAGCAGTAGCAGCAGTGGCAGCACTGGGTGTACAGCCGCCAGCAGTACCACAGCACAATGGCGTAGCTGCTGTGTCACCAGGACAAGGCCCCCGTGCTGTCATGTGCTCTACTGATGCTACAGCAACACTCGCTGCTCCCGCTACCACACCTACCTCCTGGCCGGCCGCTACTGCTACTGCTGCCACTCCTGCCATGGCTGCAGCTGACAGCACCACTGGACCCAGCCTGGGCTTCCTGCGCACGGGGGACTTGGGCTTCCTCCATGCCGGGCAGCTGTACGTCACAGGCCGCCTGAAGGACCTCATCATCATACGCGGCCGCAACATCTACCCCTCAGGTGAGCACTGCAAACATCCGCGTACAGCATAATGGGTGAACCTATCCAAGGAATGCAAAGGTCCGTGCATCCCTTCAGGCAACAGAGGTGCTGACAGGTCAGTGGGTTGTGGGTGCTTCAGCAACTCCATGCGATAGTTGGGTCACAGGAGCAAATCATGCACACACTTTGGTTTTTTTTGTATCACATATCTCGTATCACATATCTCACCTCACGCGTGCAGATGTGGAGGACAGCGTGCGTGGCTGCCACCCAGCTGTCCGCCCTGGTGGCCTGGCGGTGTTCTCTGTGCCCGTGTCTGACATGCGGCATAAGGTGCCTGGCGCCAGGGGCACACTGTCTGACATGCAGCACAGGCGCACAGGCACACCAGCAACCTGGGGCCACCCCCTTGGGGGGCCACCTGAGGCAGGGGAGGTCGACAGCACAGGGGAGGTGGTGGTGGTGCTGGTGGAAGTGGCCCGTGAGCACTGTGGCAAAAGCAGCAAGCAGGTGTGGGAGGCGGTGGCGGCTGCGGTGCGGGCGCAGGTGCGTGGTGGGTGTTGTGAGATGTGTGATGTGTGGTGGCTGTCTGGCAGCACATGTGCAACAGTGTGCTGCCACACATACGTGATGATGTTTGGTCTGGGGCCAGTGTCTTCGCTGCCCTGACCAAATGCCACAGACTCACATGGTTGCATCATGACAAACTGCAACACCAAGGTCACAAGCCGCACTGCATGGCGCATGCTGCAGGTGCGTACAGCACACGCGCTGCCGTGCGGGGCAGTGGTGGTGGGGGCCCCGGGTCTGGTGCTCAAGACCACAAGTGGCAAGCTGCGCCGGGTTGCATGCCGTGCTGCATTCCTGTCCGGCAGCCTGCAGCACGTGCTGCTGTTCGCACACACACCCGTGCAGCCAGGGCCAGGTAGCAGTGCAAATGGGCAGGCGCTGGGCGGCCCACACACGACCCACACAGAGGTGGGAAGTGTCCCACTTGCTGGAGGAGAGGTGCAACCCAGTGTGACTGTACCGCCAGCAGGGCAGTACAAGGGGCCACAGCTGATGAAGGCAGCTGACAGCCCTGATGTGGAACAAGCTGCATGGGCAGGACTGCCTGCACAGAGCAGCACGGACATAGTCCCTTCAGCTCCTGCAGCACAGAAGGCTGTACTGCGCATGGGTGACACGCTGTCCAACTACCCGCAGTACTATGTACCGCTGTCCTGCTCGGATGGCAGCACAGTCACTCTGGCATCCGTCAATGGCAGCCAACCACTGGTGCTGTTCTTTTGTGAGTGATCAGATGATCCTCATACCTCACATTTACACACATCCCACCGCGCATGTGATTACCTGCTATCAGAGGCAGGCATGACCACCACCTGCGATCTGGTGGCATCGTGAGCATGAAGCATGGGGAGCATCACATTGCTTGCACACCCCATAGCCTTTCAGTCGTGGTTACACCCCTGCAGCGATCTCACACCTTGAGCTATCTCTCTCACTCGTCTCACTTCTCATCTCGCTTGCAGATCCCAAGGCCGGGACACCAGGCTGCACCAAGGAGGCGTGCAAGTTCCGGGATGAGTACAAGCGGTACAAAGCAAAACACGTACTGCAGAGCAGTGCATTGTGTGCAGTACATGGGCATGTTGCATGATATTGCTGTATGTTGCCTTGCATTTTGGTTGGCTGTCGTGCTGTACCTCAGGGGCTGCAAGGGCATCAGCAGTACTAATGTTTGGCAGTACAGCGTACTTTCGCACCGCAGTAGCGTTATGTGTTTGCGTGGGTTCCTGTGGTGTATCGAACAGGTTTGAGGACACGGGCGCAGCTGTGTTCGGCATCTCCTCGGACTCCCCAGAAGACAACGCGGCATGGGCCCGCGCGCACAGGCTGCCTGTGCGTGGACACCGTACATGCTGTGCAGCACATGCACTGTGTTGCCCTCCTCTGCAGTGGACCCTGTCCATCTGCACAACATGTGCCTGCACTGCTGCCGCAGCACTCTTCGACGACTGTGGCAGACCATAGTAATATAATACTAAGTGTCACTTGTCAGGCAGCAACCAGCACACCGGCTGACATGTATCATGCTGTCACAGATGCGATCATCAGAATGATCGTGCCACTTGCCTATGAACGCTGTGCTGCCACACATACTTGCTCCCTCACAGTTCCCACTGCTTACTGATCCCGAGTCCGCACTGCGTAAGGTGAGCAGATGGGCTGTTGTGAGGTTTCAGGGATGACTCAAGGGGCTGGCTGCCTCATCTGCAGCTTATGTCAATGCCTGTTACCGAAGCAGGTTTGGTGGTGGTACAATCCAGGTAGCACAGCATATCACCGATCAATGATGGCCCTGAATCGCGGCTGTGTGCACCTTTGCTTGCGTGACGGCCACAGGCCTTCGGCATCCCAGCGGACATGAACGGCCTGCTCCCTGGCCGGCAGACATTCGTGATTGATCAAGGTGGCAAGGTGTGGACCCACACAAAATTCTGTGCACCGCAATCCTTTACCAGTCCCCTACTGTGCCCCTCCTGCCTGTCAGCTTTGCTTCTTGCCGCTCAACTTGCTGGCTGCCGTGGTTACTCATCTGCTACTCCAGTCGGCACAGTGTTGCTGTCCCCACGGCAACCAACAATCTGGTCCTTGCTGCCTCACACACCTTGCCTATGTCACATGTCTTGCCCCCGCCCCTGCAGGTGCTCCTGTCATTCAACGATCAGATGAATGCGGAGGCACATGTGAGTGAGGCACTGAGGGCGCTGCAGCAGCAGGCAGGTGCTGGGCAGGCCCCCCTGCACGTGTGTGTGGTGGGGGCAGGGCCCAGTGGGCTGGCTGCTGCATATGAGCTCCACAAGCGCGGCCACGAGGTGAGATGGGGGTGCTGGAGAAGATGCACTTATGGTTGGCGCAGTGATTGGCGTGGTTCTGGTGCTACTAAGCATTTAAGCGAAAGACATTCATCATGATGTGCCGTGGCAGCCACCCATGCCGCATAGTAATGGTGGCAGTACAGGTATCGGCAGCAGCTGCACTACCAAAGTAAGTGTGCATAATTGTACTTTGACTCCTTGGGCTCTCAGGTCACTGTGTTTGAGGCGGAGGCGGAGGTTGGGGGCATGGCTGGAGCTGTGGAGGTTGATGGTCGGCTGTACGATGTGGGTGGCCACATGTTCGCCGGCTACCCCTACCTGGAAGCCCTGGTGCAGGAGTTTGGTCTGGAGACTGAGCCAGTGACACCTTACCTCATTTACAGTCTGGACGACCACAGTGTGGTGCCGGCACAGAACCCAGCAGGCTTTGGGCCAGCCACAGTCGCCGCCCTGCACAGGATGCCGCCAGGGAAAAGCACTGAGGAGGGCCTGGGGGAGCTGGGATTGCTTGAGGGGGCGCGGGGCCTTGTGGGCTCTGACATGGAGCTGGGGTTTTGTGCAGCAGGCTATGGCCGCTACTGCAGCCCGGACCTACCTGTACGCCATTTTGCAGAGTACCACAGTCATGAGTGAGTGGTTTGTGATAGGCGCCGGCGATTCTGTGCGATGGGCACACACACAGGGCGCGCAAGGAGCGTGTACAAGTCTAAGTCTGTGCACACCGCCAGCTGTGCATGCGTGCATGGTGCTGCATGTGTGTTGCATGTGGGGATGTGCTGCGCGTCCATGGCTGTGATTTGCTCATGGACAAGTGCATTCATCATGTCCCCAATATACAGCATGCTCTGCCTGCCCCACAGTTTGGCAGCGGCATGGACCATCAAGGGTGGGGTGCGCCGCCTGTACTCGGCCCTGGCAGCCGTGTTGCCGGATGTGCGGTGTGGCCATCGCGTAATGCGCATCACACGAGACTCGTCCACGGCCACTGGTGGTATCAAGGTGTGTGGGCTAAGCCGGGGCTCGGTTTTGTGACCTATTTGTTGCCATCAGTTACTCATCGTGCCATTGGTCAGGCGCTCGACTGCCTCCCTGCCTTCTCCATGGCCCTACCTCATAGCTTGCCCAGTCCTTTGCCTGGTTTCACTTGTTACCGTGTCAGTGCAATTTCCCCTGCTCCTTTGCTCTGCTCGTTTCCCCTGCTCCTTTGGCACTAACACCACCTACCTGCGGCTGTGGCTGCAGGTTCAAGTCCTGAATGAAGCCAACACCAGCATGCACGCGCACACGTTTGACCGTGTGATCCTCTCGGGGTCGCCTGATGTGATGGTGAAGCTGCTGCAGGCAGCTGATCGGGGCGATCATGTGAACGTCAAGGTGGCAGAGAATGGCAGCACAGCAGCGTCATTCAGTGGCGGCGCCACTGTGCAGGAGCTCAGCCTGTTCAATGCCTCAGTTCTCACCTCTTTCCCCTACTACTCCACCTTCGCCACCTGCCACACCGGCAACCTGCCGAAGCATGTGTGGTGGTTCTTCACCCAGAAGCAGGCCGCTGCGCACACAGACGCGCATGTTGGGCTCTTCACAGAGGACTTTGTGCCCACAAGTGTCATGCAGCGCTACCCCGGTGTGCCGGTCTACAGCTTCTACAGCATGGTGCCCCCACGTACGTGATGTGGGGTGGGGTGGTTTGGTGCCGTGTGCTGAGGTGGGGTGGGTAGGATGAGGCAGGTATGACCGTTGTGTGTTTTGTGTTGTTCCTGCTGTGCGGCTGAGTGCTAATCGGCAAAGGGCGGGCAGGAGGGTGACGGGCTCAATTTACACCGTGCGCGAAACGTAACGAAGGTATCTGTATGTCCCAGTGCCTTTCATGCGTTCCGTCTCCCTCCTTCCTGGCGCATCACGTTTTGACTTTCGTCTCACACTGTGGTGATACTGCTGACAGATATGGTTGACGCGCCTGATCTGGACACACGCACACTCGAGGGTGTGCTCGATCTGGTGCAGCGCCAGCTTGGCGGTACGCTGGATGAGGTGCGGCTGACTGTGCATCCACCTTGGGCTGCCACTTGGTACTGTGCATGATTTCAGGCACACTCCTGACAAGCTCTATGCAAGAGCCCGTTGTTATCAGGGACAATGCCCAAGAAGCATACAAGTGCAGGCTTCCGCCCAGGCACCTGACGTGTAGCACGGCACAACTGCAATATGCCTGGACGGCTGGACCCCTCACCTCCATCCATCTACACATGACCTGCCCACAGGTGCACCTGCACCGGAGGTGGCACTACTTCACACATCCCACCCCCGAGGCAGTGGCAGACGGGTGGTTTGAGAAGCTGGAAGCGCTGCAGGTGCAGGCAGAGCACCGCATGAAGTTCGCAGGGTTTTCTAGCAGAGATACTGCGACGTGTTGATAGCCTGCTGTCCTGCTGGGTTGCTGTGTATGTATGCTGTTGTCAGCAAACAACTGTCTTCACAACCAAATCCACACGTTTCTGGTTGCCAACCAGCGGGTTGCCGGCTGGCTGGCTGTAGGGAGCCAACCACACGTATTACACTAGCGGTACAGCTGGCGGCTTTGAACTGATGGAGTGTGCAGTACGCCACGCCACACAACTCGTACGCTCACACTTCAGTGACTTTGGAGGAGGTGCACGTGCCAACCACGTGGCTGGTGCTGGTGCAGTTGGCACCATGCAGCTGCGCAGCAGCAACAGCCAGCCTGCCAGCCTGCCATCTGCTGCATTTCCTCACAACTCAGCCGCCTCCTCTGCACCAGCCCTGTCAGCAGCAGCTCCAGGACTGACCAGTGATACGCGTGGCGGTGCTACTGTTGGTGGTGATAAGGCAGTCCTGGTGCGCAGTCTGACACAGCTGCTGGGTGTGACAGAGGATGAGCTGGCAGCTGCTCCTAACCTGGCCATGTTGGGTGTGGAAAGTATGACGTTGGCACATGTGAGGCTGCTGCTGGAACAGGAGGCGGGCATGACTGTACCGCTCGCGGAGGTACGGCGCTGTACTGCTGCAGAAGGCGCTGCATTGTACTGCTGATCATTATGTACAATGAATGGATGTACCCTTGCATGCAGCCATGGAGCTGCATGCAAATGCCATGCCTGTGCTGTACCTTCTGCCCCCGTGAACCACACCAGCCACATGCATATGTGGTACTGTTCTGCGCCGCATCATGGATCACAGGTGGGGTCCCTGTCGCTGTCAGACATTTTGGACGCTGCTGATCAAACGTCGCGCCAACAAGGGCCAAGTCACCAGCCTGTGGCTGGCAAGCCATACATGGTCGACGACATCCATGCTGCTGGGCACGCCACCAGTGCAACCGCCTCTGGGTCTCCACCCACCATGTCCAGAAATGCTGCAGCTGCAAAGGCCGCTGGTGTCAGCAGAAATGCTGCCGCCCCGGCCAGCACGGTGGATGGGGTGGCGCCTGGCAGTGCAGTACTGCCTGACGTACCGCCGCCTGAGCTGCCAATCCGTTTGGTAGCATGGGCACAAGCTGTTGCAACTGTGCTGCTCCTTGGGTGCGCCCTCAGCGTCAGCGCGTGGCCTGTGCTACGGTTCACACTTCGGTGGGGCAACGACTGGGGCATGTGGCATGTGCTGCCGCTCCTGCCGGCCATGTGGCTGGCATGGGGGTTGATGCTGTGCGGCACATGCGTGGTTGCACGCTGGGTGCTGCTGCCGCCTCTGGACCCCTCACGTCCCATTGCCATGGGCAGCACCCGCTTTGCGTGCTGGCTGGCTGTGCACCGGCTGGTGTCGCTGACCTCCCACCTGTTCGCCTACAACCTGCGTGGCACTCCCTTCCTGGTGGTGTGGTGGGTACGCTTGTTTGGCTGTGCCATGCACTTCCCATGTGCAGGACTCAGCTCCCACAAGTGCTCCTTGGGTGCCCTTCAACAATCACACCAGTACGGTGCAGAGTTCACCCCTTAACTCTGGTGGCTCATTCGCAGGCTGCGGCTACTTGGGGCGCGCATCGGAGCTGGCTGCTACATCGACACCTTGGACATCACTGATTGGGAGCTGGTGACGATTGAGGTGGGACAAGTCCTTGCACACTTCCATGCTGCAGCAGCACATCTGTGCAGCCGTCAGCACCTTCACTTCCCTGCATTGAATCTTCGTCAAAGCTCAGATGTCTATTTCTGGCTCAGGGCGTCACGCACCACTCATGAATCGACATCAGAAAAGGGGTAGAGTATGTGTGAACGTGTCACAATGCTGTGTGTGCAGGATGGTGTGGCTGTGGGTGAGGGCACCACCATTTGCGGCCACGACCTGCGGGACGGGTGGTTGCGCTTTGAGGCGGTACACATCGGTGCAGGTGCTACCCTGGCGCCCATGTCTGCTGTACTGCCGGGCAGCTCACACGTGGGGGCAGGCAGTACACTGCCACCCCTCACACGTGCACCGCCCCCATCCACACCACCACCAGCTGCTGCTGCTGCCTTCCAGAAATATGCTGCACAGGCAGCAGCTACTGGCAGCTCAGATGCTGAGAGGGGCCAGGCTCATCCAGCCATGGGCCTCTCTCGGCAGCAGTCCAGCGACCAGAGTGGCCTAACGGCCCACATCAGCATCACCATCACCACTGGTGACAAGCAGGCCGGTGACATCAGCAACCACCAGAACCACGATGGCCTGCCGTACATCAGCAGCACCCGTCTGCCAGCAGCAGTACATGCCCTGGGCCAGGCATGTGGGCTGTACGGTGTGGGCATGCTGGTCACTCTCAGCGCGTACCTTGCGTACTGCATCCTTGCGCTACTGCTTGACGCCATCAACATCACGGGGGATGCGGAGAGTGACCTGCTGCACGCCGCGGCTGGCTACACAGGCGTGTCCCTTGTACTGCTCATGTCCCCGTTGTACGCCGCGCTGTTGCCTGGGCTGGCTCAACATGGGGGCTCGGCTGCCGCGGCTGCCTTACACCTGGTCACACGTAGTTGGGAGGTATTTGGGGTGTTTGGCTTCCTGTGGGCCTTCCCCATTGCCTACCTGGCCTTTGGACTGGCCCTGGTGGTGCTCACAGTGGCAACCAAATGGCTGGTCATGGGCTGTGGCCGTGTGCCCATGGGCCGCCACCCACTCTACTCCTGGCTGGGGCTGCGTGTGTGGCTTGTGCAGCGGGTACAGGAGAGCTGCCTGGTGCGCTTTGTGGCCTTGATGGTCAACACGTGGGCCACACCTGCCTACCTGCAGCTGCTGGGGGCGCGTGTGGGGGCCTGGGCAGAGGTTGGCCTCACGCTGCCCATTCTTCACCCGGATGCCCTGACCCTGGGGGCTGGGTCTGTTCTGGGATGGGGCTGTTGTCTGTGCCCCTGTGCGCCCCTGGCCAACGGGGAAATGGCCGTTGGGGGTATTGAACTCGGGGCCATGACCCTCTTGGGTGTGCACGGGGTGCTGCAGGGGGGTACGTCTCTGGGAGCCTGCAGCACCTTGGGGGCCCTCTCCTACGCATCCCCTGGCACAGCCTTGGAGCCGGGCATGTTGTACATGGGTAACCCCCGTGCACTCCCGGCCAGCAAGCAGGCACGGCTGGCCGACGGCCACAAGAAGGGCCCCGAGAGCCTCATCGCGTGGCTGCTGCACCTCATGAACCCAGTGTCATGTGTGATGGTGGCCGGCTGGGCCCTGGCGCTGAGTGCATATCCAGCGGCAATCGCACTGGTCAAGGTGAACGGGTGCCGTGAGTCGCTTTGCAGCCATGGGTTATCTGCGTGCAAAGCACATGCTTCGTGTTCCGCTTGCACAATTGTATGAGGCCGCCCCATAGTATGCCTGGTGGGCAGCATGTGGGTCTGTGCGTAGTTCACACTGTCAACCCTGGCGCTCACAGTTCGCCATCTGCCACAACTACCGCAGCTGCTAACTGATCTACCTCATCATGACCGCAGATCAACAGTGCGCTGGGCGCCTGGGCCGCGCTGGGCTGCAGCCCTCTGCTGTATGCAGCATTTGGCACGTGTGGCGCTATTGCCAGTGTGTTGTCCCATGTGTTGCTGGTGCGTGCGTTTGACACTTGGCCTTTTGGGCCCACAGCTGACTCACGACAGGGCCGGGGAGAGGCATCTAAGGGCAACCAGGGGCAGCAGCCATCGCCCCGCAGGCTGCGCCAACAGTTCACACCGGCGTACTGCGCAGTGGCGGTACAGCATGCAGTGGATGTGGCCCTGGGCCTGGTGTTTTTTGACGCCCTGCGCGGCTCGGTCGCGCTCAACACCCTCATGGCCGCGCGCGGGGCACACGTGGGGCAGGGTGTGTATGTGGACACCACCAGCTGCCTCACTGACGCAGACCTCCTGGTGTGTGAGGATGGCGCTGCTGTGGGGCGCAGTGCTGTGGTGTTTGGCCACTTGGGCCTCCAGTACGAGGTGCGCGCATGTGAACCCTCTGCTGGTGCCTCCTAGATTTTGTCCGCGTCATCCCTGTGCTCATCCAGGGAACATGCCGCCAGGGCTTGCTTGGTGCGTATCCAAACCTGCTAACCGGCATGCGCACGCCTGCTTTCTCACCCAGCATGCACGCACTCTTGACCTGCTATCGCCCCGTTCAACTCCAGCTGGTGCAATTCACCATGCCAAGTGTGCTGCTTGCATGCATGCGTACACGCAGGGCACATTCGTCCTGCGCTATCAGTGCGTGTGGATCGGCAGGCGCACTATGGTGGGCGCACGCGCAGTTGTGCTGCCAGGCTTCAACCTGTCAGCTGGCAGTGCACTTGAGCCCCTGCGTCTTGGCTTTGGCAGCGCCTGAAGCAATAACCCTTTCATGCGCTCAGAACCAGAACCAGGCTGAACTCCTTTCTGTTAGTATGAACTCTTGTGATCGTTCGCATGCCTTTTGTGAGCTTTCTTGGATATTATGATGAACTCCACCTGATCCTTGAGCGGCTCGCTATTGAGTGGCGATACGAGCTTTGATTTATTCTGCATGCATGCATGTTCTCTGCTCCTTATCTAGTCTCAGTCTCTATCTTGGTGCATAACTTGCCAGCTGCTGCACGTGACCTGTAGCACGAGAGGAAGCCCTAATATAGTTCTGAGGAACGAAGGACGTACAGCAAGGTATCTCATGCTGTGCTACCTGACCTCATGAGAAGTTACAGGGCTTACTAAGGCTAGTAGGGCTGAGTAGGACCCCACAATCTGTTGTGTTGGGCGACGAAAAATCAAGCGATTAAGACAGGGTGCTTGCGTTTAATCCAGCAGGTATTATAAGATGCAGGGAGTGAACAACTTGTTCTAGCTGGCAAATGAGATGTCTGCATGTCTGCGCCATCCGTGCATTAGCAGCCTGCAGACGAGATGAGGGTTGAACACCGTTTTGATCTGATGCTTGTTGCAAGGATGCCACGCAACTGGCCAATGGCCTCTCCCGGCCGTTCAATAACTCAACGTTACCAACCAGCACAATCACACAGCAGACACAGTGACTGTGTCATGTACATACGCTGTAATGATTGTGTGATCAAGGGCCTCACCACAAATTGCTTGCCAGTCCATTACGCGACACACTGTGTCATGCCTTCATGTGAAAGATAGTACACACGAGGTTGAATCATACTTATCAACAGATGCAGCGGTCAAGCGCGCCGCCTGTTCATGCCGCCTGTACGCTGTGTGTACGTTATGTGTACAGTACAGCTCTGATGTGCTGCATGTGTACCGCCTGTACTGCCTCACATCCAGTACGTCCAGGGCTGCAGGAGGGACATGAAGGGCATGGCCACCAGGTCGTACACGTGGCGGCATACGCGGTGAGAGGTGTGCACTCGGCCGTAGCCGCAGTAGTGCAGTGGGCCACAGTCCCAGAACCACCTGCGGCGGCAGCAGCAGCAGCAGCGGCACACAATTTGAAAACGGTGCCTCGCACAACAGCAGATAGGCTGTGGTGTGCATGTACGTGCTGCCCGCACCTGCAGTAGCAGTTGTACTGCGCAGCACAGCCAATGGCTTGTGCCGTCTGACTGGTGGGAAGGTGCTCCGCCAATGGAGCCGCCTGCCCTGTGCCTTTGTTGGTGCTGAGGAAGGGGCCCGCCTGCTGCCACAGCGGCCACGGGGTGAGAGCACCCCAGCTGGTGCTGCGGCCTGGGGAGTTGGCGGTCAGCTTGGCAGGCACTGTGAGGACATGGCGCAGGAGGCCGGTGCGGAAGATACCCCCTGCAACAACGACCGCGTGTGATGAAGAACACATGATGTACATCCGTGCTCGGCCCAGGGTCCAAGCTGGCTTTATCACGGTGTGACTTGCAACGGCTGTATCCCATTGGGACCTTGCCCTCAATAGCTTCAGGGGTGGACCTGATGTGCCTCACATCCATCTCATTGATGCACCTTGTGACTTTCCAGGCAAGAACAGCCAACATTGGTGGCATGCACAGTATGCTCTTGCCTGGGTCTCCCTTGTCAGCCACTGTCATGAAGTCCTGCAACTTGGGATACTTGGTGTGAGCGGGAGCGCGTGGGTCCTGAGTGCACAACATGCCTTGGGTTCATTGTAGTCCTGATCTAGCTGTGCATGCGTGACCCAGCACGTGTGACAGCACAGCAGTACAATGCCACGATCACATGCGCAACAGAACATCCAGTCAGCAGCAGTAGCAGCACACACCAGAAAGACGCGCAAGGGGTTCTTGCCCCAGTGGGGGCGGGCGTTGTGGTTGATGAATGACAACTGCTCCAGCTCATCCAGTACATCCTGCAGTGGTCGCACGCGGTACAGACATTCAGGTATGAGGGACTGTAAGATCAGGCAGTACATGCCATGTTGTGTGCCATGGGCTCACAAGAGCATCTGCAGTACAGGATAAAACGAAAAGTGGGACCATCATACAGGAGAGTGACTGTCAGGCTCGTCCTGGTTAGACACCCTCACCCTCACCTGATGTGCGGCTGGCATCCAGGGCACCCCTTTGGTGACCAGGATATCCACATACACCGTGTCGCGGCCCTGAGCCATGTCCATTGGGGCATCCGATGCAGCGCCAAAACGCATGGTCAGGCCCATGAGAGTAGGCAAGCAGCCCCTGCATGTGTGCACAAACGTGTCATGGCCAAGCAGGGGCAGGGGATGGGCACGCAGGAAATGGACGGACCACTAGGGCTTGAACAGCCCACCGAGTAGATGATCAAAAGATCACCATCTGCCAGGACAGTAGTGTGCTGTGGTGTACGGCATACTTGGTACGCTCATAAACAGCTGACACCGTCATGTGTCCAGTCACCTGAAGTGGTTGAACAGGGCGCGCACATCACTCATCCAAGCAGCCAGATTCAGCTGGTCAAGGTCCACCTCGATCAGTGTTTGGTACATGGTGCGCCAAAAACAGCTGAAGGCGCAGATTGTCGATATGCGCAGATGTGTGAGGCGTGATATTTCACATGTGCCCACTTGCTTTACAGTGTCGTTGCCATGCTGCTCTTGCAAGCGCCTGGGAGGCACTTGCAACACCGTGCAGTTCTGTGGTACAGTGCGGTCCATGCATGCATTTCAGCCCAGCCCAGCCCAGCACAGCCCAGCACAGCACAGCACAGCACAGCACAGCACAGCACAGCACAGCACAGCACAGCACAGCATGCGTACAGCTGGTGACGTACCCCAGCTCACTGCCCTCACAGCTGCTGCCCACCAGCTCATGTGCCCAGCCCACAGCACTGGTGTTCCACGGCAGATAAACTCCAGACTCCTGTAACAAGGGATGGCACTGTATGTGTTAGCATGTGCCATTTACATAGGGCGCAGGTTAGTAGAAGCAAACATGTTGTCAGGTACTTCGGTACATGCACATCACAATGTCACGCTGACACCATGGGTTACACCATGCTTATCATCAAGGGGTCATCCTTGTTCATCATCAGTGCCATACCTTGTACCACAATGCTGGTGGCCGTTCATACGCCAGGCACATCATCGGGTCAGTGGGCAGGAAGGTGGGGTTCAGCTGGTTGATGGCCACACCAGCCCAAGTAGGCAGTGCGAAATAGGGCCGCGAACTGAAGATGACTTGGTGTGCACCTCCAGGTAGCTCTGCTGGCAGCTGCGTCAGCCTGCAGCCAGGATGTGCAGCAGCCTCACAGGTGGACACGGCAGACGGCACCTGCCTCGGCTGCCTGTGTGACCTGGTCTCTACCCTTTGACGTACATGTGCTTTGTCATGTCCAGCAAGGAGGAACACCTTTAAGAGTTTAGGGTTAGGAACTAAAGGACCTGGTCCAGGACTTGATGTATAGCTGCAATCTTATCTTGGTCATAGAAAACGCAGTATAATAAAGTATATCCTATATAGTAATAAACTGCCAGTGCGGTCACACAGTCTGCCCTAAAACACCGAGGGTCATCACACACACCTTTTGATAATGACACGGCCTGCGTGGGGGTACCAGTGCACGCGCTGCACGAGTGGGTCCCGCATCAGAGTGGGCATGCGGCCAATCAAGCCTGCATCACTCTCCAGTGATGTGCTTATGACCACCTTGGTAGACGGGACCACCCTGCATGGGTTTTGTGGTTGCGTGTGTTGTGTTACCTGTCACGACCTGTTCATGTTTGTGCGGCTGGCTTGAAGCAAACTCTGCTGGTTGCGTAGGTGGGTGCTGTGGCTGTCACTGGTAGCTTGGGTGGGTGCTGGGTATGCCCACCTCGCCAGGCACTGGTTCTGGGGCCTCACACAGCTAGCTGGCTGAAGAATGTCTGGCGCAAGCATGACAGACTGGACAGCCCTGTCGGGTACTGTGTGCATCTGTCACACCACACACCTCAGCACCACGCGTGTGACCACCCCCAGCATGCCCATGGACCCGATGAACCATGACACAGGTGGCTGTGTGGCGTTGTTGGCGGTGCGCAGCTCCCCGTGACCACCCACGTACCCGACCTGATGACCAGCAGGCAATCAGGCAGCACGTTACATTGCAGTGCAGGGCAGTGCAATGCAGGACTTAATGTGAACATCCACCATCGCAGTGCAGGGCAGTGCAGAGCGGTACAGGCCGCAACAGAGCCGCACGGTATATCAACAGATGCAGCGCCAAAGCAGGGCAACACCGCCCAGCTCAGCTCAGCCTAGCACATACAGCCTGGCCCGGCACGGAACGGTACGGTGCGGCACGGCACAGTGCAGCACAGCATAGCATAGCAGGGGGGCGGCACTGCACAGTATGCAGACACAATGCGGCACAAACACACAACATATATACACGCACCTCCACCGCCAGCTGCCCGAATGCGGACGTCTCAGTGGTGGAGGACCCATGAGCCGCAGTCAGCAGCAAGCCCCCCACAGTGAGCCCCAGGTACACAGGTAGACGGTGCACAGGCAGCATGAGACCATAGCCCGAATGCAGTGCACGCAGCAGCTCTGACACAAGGATGCCCGGCTCTACTGCAGCCAGACCAGCACGTGCATCCACCCACAGGAGCCGGTTCATGCCCCCCATGTCCAGCTGCAGCGAGCACACCTGCATGCATGCATGCAGCCCTTGCAAGCAAGCATCACCATGCAAGCAAGCCAACACCTCCATGCAAGCGAGCTGGCAGCACCATGCCGCGCAAGCACGCTGGCATGTGGGCAAGCCATGGAAAGCGCGTGGCAGGGCCCCAGAGGACCGAGTGGAAAATGCAGGGCGCATGCAACAAACACACCACTGTTGCCTGCTGCTGCTCGCCCCACCCCACACCTACTGTTGTGGTGTCTGCGCATGGGAACGGCGAGCTGGAGTGCCACTGCACGCGGCCAGCTCTGATGCTAAGGCCGCCATGCGGGCAGACTGCCAGAGCATCACGCACCACCGCTACCACTTGCTCCTCACTCCTGCCGAAGATAAAGGAAGGCACAGCCAGGGCAAGCAGGGAAAGGATGAACAGATTCGGCGCGGGGGAGGTGCGCATGGCACTGCACAAAGCAGCCATGTCGGTGCGTGATGCATGGTGTGACATGTGCGGTGCTACATGGTGCACAAGAACGTGACAGCAGGCCACTTGGGACTTACAAGCAGGCGAGAGGGGCAACTGGCTAACAAATGATACAAGAGGGGCGCATTAGGGCCGCGCTGTCATAGGGTGCAGCCAGTCAGGCTGGGCGCACATACCGACGTGAGCAGGTGATTGATCTTCATGACCAGTGTGCAACACATGACAGCAACAAACAGCACGCCTTGAGACCCTCCCATGCCATCCCACCACCAAGCAGGGATGCACCCTCTTCCAGAGCAACTGTCCACCAAACAAACTCTTGCTTTGTAGTACGGTACATTCTTTCAAGAGTGGCAGGCAGCTGTGACTCACGTGGGCCTCACAACTGTAGCTCCATTTGGGCACGTCATCGGTTTCCATGCGCTGATCAGCCCCCGGGAGCCTGTGCTACCCATGCTACTGCCCAACACTGGCTGTGCTACATGACCCACCCGCTGATTGGGGCTGTCAAAAGGCCATAGAGCCCAAGCAGCTGGTGACAGCATCAGGGCCCAGAGCAGCCCCAGGAGGGGGCCCCTGTGGATTGCCTGGAACACCATTTTGGTATGTTGTGCAAGTACACTAAATGGTACACTAGCTGGGTCAGTTCCCTGGACCAGGAAAGGGTCTGAGGTCATGCCAACAGCCGCAGACGGTGCCTCACATATCACACCACTTGTAGCACAAAATGCAAGCTTGGAATGTGAACGGTCCTGCGACCATGCCTTGCACCAGGCCAGTGGTGCAACAGCTGCCGTTGGGGCTGTGAAATGCCGCTTGCAGGGCATGCTTCTTGCTGCAGGGGAAGTGGATGGCAGCAGCATTGCTGAACTTCTGTAGTCTTTACAGCAGTGTTCCTATCTCTACACACAGCTGACACAAGCGGTGCCACGATTTAACCTGTCTTTACTGCAACACTTAAGCACCAGCTGCACTGACCTGCTTATGAAGTAAGAGCTGAACAGCTTCTAGCCTCAACTTCAAGTGCCGTAACCGTCCACTGAATCTGCTTGTTCCCAACCAGCCTGCATTGCCATACATGCCGTGGCACACCATGCCCATCAGACGCAGAGGACTACTGTGCACGTACAATGCTGCTTGCGGCTTCTCCCTATTGCGCACATGGTCGGTAAGCGCACAGCCTTGGCAGCATGGAATGGCTGCACTTCGACAATGACGCGGCTATAAGCTGAGCACAACTGTCTCACATGCTCTTGCTGA
The DNA here is from genome assembly GCA_004335575.1 of Haematococcus sp. NG2. NCBI lineage: Eukaryota > Viridiplantae > Chlorophyta > Chlorophyceae > Chlamydomonadales > Haematococcaceae > Haematococcus > Haematococcus sp. NG2. The sequence goes on along the minus strand of QAXD01000168.1, from coordinate 553,233 downwards.
GGCCGCTCGCACCAGCACGCAGCAGGTCTTGGGCAGCATCAATGGTGTCAGAGGCCACCTGACAGGCCCACCTGCATGAGACAAAGGAAGCGGGGCTTCACATTACAGCGAAGCACAGGACAGCACATCACATCACAGTGCAGCAACGTGGGATTAACCACGCAAACCCGTGATCACAGAGCAGCACAGCACAGGAGTCAGTACATACAGGTGAGCGCAGCACAGCTGATCACAGCACAGCACAGCACAGCACAGCACAGCACAGCACAGCACAGCACAGCACAGCACAGCACAGCACAGCACAGCACAAGGACGTGCTGGAGCCGGCGGGATCCACTCCCTCGCTCGAGTGAAACACCATGCCCAATGGAAATACATGATCAGCTGCTGTGCATGACCCTCCCTGTGATGATGTGTTCAGTTTCTTGTGCCACACTCACCCGCCAAAAGGCATGAGCACTGCGTGGTGTGCCCAGTCCACGATGGGCCCCATGAGGCTGGAGATGTAAAAGGTGGACATGTGATCGTACTGCTCCTGTGCACCCACAATGGGACAGAGCAGTGCAAAAGGTGCAGGATGTCGCATGCAAGTCAGACTCAACACCATGCGCAGGAGCGGAGGCCATGAAAAGCATCGGGCCAGATCTGCAGCTGACAAAGGCCGCTCACACAACACAAGTGCGCAACTGCGCATGTCCACATATACACATGCGTACCATGACCAGCAGGCGGCCGTCAGGCTCTCGCACAAATGTGAGGCGCGTATTCACGGGCGCGGACACGGAAGGCAGCAGGTTGCGCAGGAAGGGGGGCAGCAGCCGCAGCCGGATGGCCTGGTAGGTGACCAAGCAATGCGTGCACGATCACCATTTAGAATAGCGTCAGGTATGGCAGAGAACGAACAACGGTGGCCGTTGTCCAGCCCTCGGCACAGGCAGCTGCAACCATGTCAGACAGGGAGGCCATGCCACCTCCGCCCCTGCCCACATCCTCACAAGGGTTGGGCCAGCAACAGAACGGGCGACTGTCGGGAGGATCTCTCATGCCCCCTGCCTCTACTGCAAGATGAACATGACCCACAAGCGGGGGCATCGCAGATTCCAGCCCCACAGGCCGGAATGGGTGCCCCCCAACACCACGGGCACTATTCAACCCTTGCCGCCTTCACATAAGGGGTGGTCTTGTGTGCCGTCGAGCCATCCTCCCTGTTTTCCCTCACCTGATCAGTCCATAGCATAGCAATGAGCTTCTCCTGGTCCAGGCCCACGTCCACCTGTCGCGTGCCACAGCCACGGCACACCACATGGGGAGTATTGCGTGTGTTGGCAGCTTCCTGGGGCCATTTGTTCATGGGTCAAGTGTCCGTATACCAGGGAGCGAGGTAGGCGTGCGCGCGCTGGCAGAAGGTGCCAACGATTGCGGGCCCAAAACTACTGGATCCGGCTGTGCTGGATGCGCACAACGGCATGCAGCTGCAGGTGCGCGCTGTGTTTGCGGTGCGTGTTGAGGCACTCCGTCGCAACAGGCCGAATGCCGCACGCACCCTCTGCATCATCCACCGCACACTTAGAACACTTTTACCTGATGACTATTCATTACAGAACAGGGAAGCTGGACGGGCCACGCGCACAGGTGTCACGTGCCCAACAGCCCCGTCAGCTGAAGTACACAGTGCGCACTAGCAACAGATGCAGTACAGTGCTGCAGCTGGCAGTACGCACCACGTGGTGTTGGATGTCAAACACCAAGGTGTCCATGCGGAACAGCTTGTAGATGGCGTCCCTGCCTTGTGCCTGCGTGCAGTACATACCAGCACCTCAAGGTTCATTGGAGCCAGGAACCAACTGTTGCTGTTACGTCCCTATAAAGCCTGTGTCCAAAGAAAGCATCAGGCTACAGGCTTAGGTCTGCCACAGGACTGTTCTGGCCGAAGGCTGTTCTGTCAACCTCCATCTGCCCCACAGACATCCCGTATCGGTATGTCATGTTCTCGTATACCCTTCCATGGCTTGTTATAATGTTATTGCATGCAACGAAGGCGGAGATGCTGTGGCCGGGCGAACAAAGCAGCCAACCATGCCCACAGCACATTGCACCTACCGTTGCCACTTGGTGGATAAATCGCGCATTTGGGTGGTAGTAGGTGTCAATTGTTTCCCTCTTCCTCCGTTCATCAGGTGACATGACACCATCCACAATCTGTGCACATGGAGCAAGGCGCATACTCAGCCCACTCAGTCAACTCAGTCAACTCTGTGGCCCATCCGCCAATCAACAGCAAACAGATGAACAGGAAAGTATCAGAGAGGCTGAGGGGCTGCTGCCACATATAAGCAACCTGGTCAGGTGCTGTGTCGACTGCCAGATCTGCACTCTGCAATGCGCAAACATTGCGTCTGTTCAGTGAGTAAGGTTTCATTGTAGCCCTGCCAGGTCCCTAGGTCATGGTGATGGCCCTAACCCTAAACACAAGATGCTGCCAAACCGAACGGCAGGGGTGTGATGCAGGTGCACTTTGACAGCTCCGCCCCAGCCAGCCCCACACACCTCCACGACTAGCTGCTTGTCAAGCTTGGTGGCATGAGCCTTTGCTGGGTACGCAGCAGTTGCCATGGCTGCTGATATGAGTCAAGCTAAATAGCAGGGAGTAGACAGCAGAGCAAGGCACCTCCCCAGCTACTTTGTGAGTGGGAGAACAGCTTTGATCCAAGGCAGCACAGCAGCTAGGTGTTGCCACAACCTTCAGTCAGGCAGTACAGTGTGTAGGTGTGTCACAGCGCAGGATCACATGCACGGATCACATGCTTGATCATGCATGATGCCCATCACCCTGTCCCTGGGCTGGCTGCGTGCACTGCACAACATGGGTGTGCTGGGGCGCGCGCGGTGAGTCAGACAGCGGACACATAATCAGATCCAGCGCTCCCCTATCATATGTTAGCCTCATAGCCTCATGTCTGGCAGCGACCCCATCCCGCCAGCTCCAATGCGTGGGCACATTGAGCCACGCAGCAGACTGACTTCACATGCTTATGTTGATTCTTACTGCACGAAACTTGCAGCCTTCCAGCCTGGCCCTTCAGGCATCATGCAAGACACTGCAGTAGCGGCTGCAGTAGCGTCTACTTTCGCGCCACCCAGTAGCGTGCAGTGGCAGCAACGCTCATCACCACCAACCCAGCAGCCACGCTGCCCTTGATCAGCCCTCTGTCTTTCAGGCCCTTGGCCTCAAAATGGGGCAGGTTATGCCCTTAGGCAGTCACAGCTTCAGTGAGGCGAAGTGCAGCTCAGGCAGGTGCAATGAGGGCAGTGTGACAGAAGGCAATGTTGGCAAGGCACAGGGCTTGGCAGATGCCAGCTTCTCCACAAACGCCACAGTGCCTGCCTTGAGCGCCTCCTTGCCCCCCTGTGGATGCATACACAGTGCAGTGCAACATCGAGAGACGCATTGCGTTGACGCACGGAAGTGTCACATGTCAGTATGCAGGTGGGACAGCATGCAGCAAGCATCGGCTTACCAGCAAACACAGAGCCCAGCATGCTACAGTGCATGCTGCTGCAGCGCCCAAAACCCAACTCACGAGCATGAAATCCTGCATGCCCACCGTGTTAGGCCCACTTTCCAAACACCATACCTTGGGCACCACACATCCATGTGCCATGATCAGTGTGTCAAACTCGGCCTTGGCCATTAGCACATCCAGGGAGGCCTTGAGTGCAGTCGGGTCCTTGATCAGCCGCCTGAGCTCAGAACATTTCCAGGGTACGGATCATCATGCACCAGCATTTGCGGACACAAACCAAATAACATCACGGTTTTGAAGCAGGCAGAAACACGGTCTGCTCTCACCAAGCGGGAACCATGATCAATCCACCCCCGAGAGCAAGCTTTGGTTGCGTGATTCAGCGATGCTACATCGACGTGCGCACGCGCACCTGACGGGTGTGGTGAGCGAGCACTTGGCAAAGCCCCCAGCCAGATATAGGTACCAGGACAGAGGTGGCCCGGGGGAGGCACCTCACTACCGTGCTCAAAGTTAAAGGCCAGGTCTGTCACGACCAACGTCTTGGAAGGCTTGTGCAACACCACCACTTCATCGTGGAGGGGCACCTGGAACAGCTGCACCACCTCGCTGTGCTGCAGGCTGGGGGGCAGGCCTGCAAAATCAGCATGTGCATGTAATACCTTGGGTGCAGGTGTTGCGGATGTGTGCATGTGATTGGCCACATGTGCTTGCAGTGTCTAACAAATGTAACAATATAAATCACCATGCAAAAGAATGTTACCAGATGTGAAGAATATAATATGAGCACCCCCTGTTCTTAAAACACTTGCCGCACACAATTTGCATGGATTGATGTACCCCATCAGCATTTGGTCGGTGTAATCATGTCACACTCACTCGGATACACACAATCCACTGGGAGGTCAGGCACCGCAGGGCCGCAGGTGCAATGAGCTTGGCCTCCGGGAATGCTGCCTGCAGGGCATCAGTGGGGACTGGGGAGGTGGTCATGACAGCTTGATATTCCTCATTGTTACTGGTCATGCGGCTACGTACAGATATCAGCCCCCACCGCCGACAGCAGGTGGACGGAGCAGTTTGGCCCACACCCCAAGCTTGCACTGTGAGCAAGCACACTGCTGGCGTGCATGTATGGCTGGAGCACATGAACAAGCAGGGTCAGCAGAGCAGCATGCAAAACACCATCAGAGCTTGGATGCAGGCCTATGCCCCAAGCTCTCTGGCATCAGCAGGCATCTGATCAGCTGCACACCTTAAACACGGCAGCAAAGAGGTAGTGCATGGTATTGGGTGCCAGAATGTACTTGACAATACCAGCCAGCTTGATAGCCGCCACTAGCTCGGGTGTGGGGTCAAAAGGGCAGATGACCTGACATCCATGATGTGGCATGTCAAGAGCACACTGTAAGCGGGGGTAGCTTGCATGCACTTGCATGCCAAATGCATGCTGGCGGCACGTGCAGCCAGGACGACAGTGTCTATGTGCAGGAGATGTGGAGGGCTGGCAGCTGTGCAGTGTGCATCAGCAAGCAGGACTCGGCACGCACCACACTAGTTGATTGTAAATGTGTACCAAGCAGAGTCAGCCACCCTTCTCCGACAGCTGACGGAAGCACGTGGTGGGATCACCTATGGCCGCAAACAACTACAGCTCACCCGCCACTGGCAGCATCGCGCAACAAGCACACACGGCAACGCACTTGTGCATCGATGTGCAGGCTTAATCGAAGACTTGCCGCACCTTCCAATGTCGGAGCGCACGTGTCCACTAAATGCAGTCCCGGAATTCCCTTTTTGAGAACGCATGACGCTGGCTAAGCTTGATCGTGTTCTGGCGTCAGCGTATTCACAAGTTGACGACTGCTGTCGGCAGGGCTTCAGCAGGGCATAGTGACATCATTGAATCGGTAGGGTTTTTCGCCAAGCAAGTTGCGACGCGATGCAACAGCGACCATGGCGTCCAAGCTTAAGGAGCTGTTGCACCACCCTGCGGGGCCGCTGACAAGTGAGCGTACATACACAGCAACGAAGCGTTCTAAGCGTCGCATACTGCTGTGTAAATGTTATTTGTTGATGTGTGGCGTGGCGCAAGCGTGGGATCGCGTCAGGCGACTTCGCATACATTTGCTTCAGTGCTCCGTCATTATGAGCAAGATTAACGTGTTTGTCTGTACAGCATGGGTGGTGGGCTGGATTGCGATGTAGCTGCTCCTCATCATAACTATGGGCCCATCACCATGCATCCATGCACCATGCTGATTTCAACCATGCAATGCTCCCTGTACTTGTGTACATGCAGTCTTTTTTTGGGCGCCGACTATGAAGGTAAGGGGGCTGTGTCTGTGGGATGCTGACATGCATCTGCATCACCGGTAGTTACCAAAACGGCTACGACAAAAGCTTACACAGTGACCATGCTGTTTGGTGCGTGCAGTGGTGCGCACAAGCTGGTTGGGGTCTATGTACACTGTTGAGCAGCTAGCACAGTCACAGCACATGGCGGAGTAAAGCCCGACCATGTTGACCACCTAACAGATGGGTCACAGTAACCCACACGCACGGGCATGCTGCCGAGTGCCGACCTGTGCTTGCTTGCTCGTAGATGGTGGTATGGTGGGGTCTGGATGTTGCTGCTGTATCCAGCATTATCTGTTCTCAGGCCCATCTCCTTCTTCACAATTGCAGCATCAGACTGCCCTACAGACAACAGGCATGGCTGGTCGCCATTTGCTCGCACCAACTACTGTGCAAATTGCACATGCTCCTACACACAGGGGCATCTCAATCGCAAACATCGCCGACCTCCAGCGTCCCCCTGAGACCATTTCAGTGCCACAGCAGTTGGGTGCGTGCACCTGGAGTGTATTCACTGAATTGTTGTACCAGATCATGTGCTGTGTAGACGCAAGGATAATGCAGGCACTCGGGAGGCTGCATGATGGGGCTGCCTTGCTGGCAACATCATGATGCATGGGCTTGGTGGCTGGTCCAGCTGTCTGTATCACCCCGGATGCAACAAGATGAACTGGCTTAACGTGCCATGCGCCCATTGTCATATTGGGACTACATGGTATGTGCATGTTGCTTGGTGATGTGCCACACATGCAGCCATCATGTCCACAGGCATCGTGTGGTCGCGCTACTCCACCCAGATTGTGCCTGTCAACTACAACCTGCTGGCAGTCAATGTGGGTGGAAGCATGGGTATCTGGACAGCATCTCTGGACAGCATGCTGTCTTTGGCTCTGCTGCTGCTGTTGCGAGTGACTAACTGCAAGATGGTTGTGTTCTACTGCCACTGGTTGTGCTCCTGAACTGTCACATGCACGTGCATTGTGTCTCCGTGTCTGAATGCTGCAACAGGCTTTCATGGCAATAACAGGCGGTTACCAGCTGTACCGTAAGTTCATGTGAGTGCTGTATGATACACTGCTGCATATGCAAAGTCACATGCTCGCAGGTCTTTGGTGCTAAGGTTTGGTTGGCTTGGCATCAACATAGATTTTCTGCCAGTTGACATGCCTTGTCCAGTGCCAACTGCCAAGGCGGCCAAACGATTATCTGCACCTGACACAGATCAATGTTGTGCTGGGATTGCAGGTCGACACAGCAAGCGCAGCAACCCACCAATGCATGAGCTGCGCCCAGGCCACAGGCCACACGTGCATATGCACGACTCAGCTTGTATGGAGTCACAAGATTGGCTTACACTTGGCAATGAGACTAGAACAGGAGCGCAAGTATTTGGGGATGGCCATGGGTTGTGACCATGCAGCATGCCGTGTAACACTGACGCTTTGCTGTTCACCAGCAGCCTCGTTCAGCAGCTGATGAGCACAGTAGGTGTGCTCCATCATTACAAGCAGCCCAGCAGCGACTGCAGCACACAACAACAGATCAATCTTACGCAAGCCATCCTGCGTAGTGATGATACATCACAAAGAATTGCCCAGGATCTGTACAGCTCCATGGTACAGCTCTCATACCAGCCCTCACTCCCATAACGGCTCCATTCCTTTCCCCGATCAACATGCCCCCACATCAAACCTGCACATGCAAGCGCATACAAAGCATGGGCCGCGGTGTTATGAGTGTGTGACATGCGGGGCCAGGTCATGATGCTGAAGTCAACATGTGCAGTGGCATTATGTGATGCGGAGCGCGCGAACGGCATGCACACCATACAGCGGGCAACGTGCCTGCACCGCGCACCTTGAATCCCTCCACCCGCAGGCATGCCTTGTGCGCCTCTATCAATGCCTGGCAGTAGGGGTGGTCCTCACCTACAGGAACATGTGCATGCATGAGGTTGGATGTGGAGGCATCCCCCAAGCCACGGCATGTCATGCACCCATGCCACACACCGCGCTCCGCGATACAGCCATCCCGTAGTTTCTGCAGAAACAGGAGAACGCCTCGTGAATAGCTCGCCGAGAGTCCTGAAGCATTATGTGATGCTTACGGTACCTTGGTGTCGGGGCAGGTGCAGCAAATGCGCTTGGGCTTTCCATCTGGCCCAATCGGCGCTCCTTTAACATCAACAGGACAAGCTTCACTTCCTTTTGATGATGATGCAGCTGGCGCTTCTGAACCCTTATTGCTATTAAACAAACCAAACACCATTGTATGGACTGAGAATCAGTGCTAGATGAAAACAGCAACGCAAAGCAGTCGATCGGCTCCAAAACCTCCATGCCATCACTGTTCACCTGTGACCAAGATTTGTAATTTGTTCCGGGCGTGCAGCTCACCGCAGAGCTCACCGCAGAGCCTACCTCTAGGCTCGTGCTTTGTGTTCAATTGGGGTTGCCACCTCCCCTTCGTGGTGTGGCCAGTCTTTTGTTGCCTGAGTGCTTTTGGGGGTTAAAACGCTGTAGATACATCTAGATCCACCTTATCACATCGTAAATCCAGCAGCCATGGAAGGCAAGCGCAGTGTTGGCGTCAAGGCCAAGACGCACTTCTTCAAGAACCTGAACTTGACCACTGTGCTGGAAGGAACCAGCCAGACGCATGGCGCATGGACAGGTGCGAAGGGATTGGGCACCACGTTTTGGGGCACCTGCGTGCGGTGCACGGCTTGATGATAGGATCAGTGCCCTGAATGACGCGAAAACGTTAGCGGTCCTGTCCAATTGCATCGCACCCGAGCAACCCACCTGCTACGATGGCGGTGAGGCATGTGACCCTTTAGCCCAACGCCCCAACGCCTGCACTCAAACTCACCGCGGTGGCTGGTTAACGTAGAACGCGGCCACGACGAATTGCATGCGGGGCTGAGCTGCAGTACCAGGCTTTCTCATGCCTGCCGGCTGGGCCGAGTTGCACTGTGCACATGGCTCCAAGGGCATGCGGGAAGCCATGCAAAGTAGACAGGCATAGGCACAACCTGCAGACCCCACTACCACGCACCCTCTTTGCCTGCTGCCGCAATGTCCAGTGCCAGGCAGCAGGGCATTTAGATGTGCTCAGAACGGAAAGCGTGGGCGCGCAGCAGTAGCACCCGGACAGCTCACGCCCGCACACCTGCTCCGCAGTGCGCTGCTGCAGGCACGTGATCTGTTCATTCATTCCACGCAGCACACCGCAGCGCAATACAAGCACTCCATAACATGCATCAGCACGCCACAGCAAGCCGCGCCCTGCCCTGCGTCATCCACACCGTTCCTATCTGCACCTTGTGATCTTCACCTTTCTTCAGTCATGAACATTGTGGAGCTGGCATGCACCATCAACAATCCCATGCCCCCATGCATCTGCCTCAATGCAGGCTCCAAGATCATGGCCACCATCGGTCCCTCCATCCATGATGTGGATGTGCTGACCTCCCTGCTGGAGGCAGGCATGGTGGCGGGCCGTGTGGATCTGACATGGGGCCCGCTGGACTTCCACCGCAACTCACTCCTCAACCTGAGTGAGGCCATGCGCCGCACGCGCCGGCTGTGCGCCACCGTCATTGACACCATGGGCCGTGAGCTCATGATCCGGGGCCAGTGGCAGGTCAACGACCAGGTGTGTGGAGCCACTGAAGTGTGAAGGTGTGGACTGTTCTGTTGCTTGGTGCCTCATGGCGGGCAAGGGATGGACCCGAACTAGGCGTGGGAGAGGATGGGGCACTGAAGGAGTCCACAACATTCCAGGCTCCTGGGGCCATAACAATTTCATCCCCACTGAAGACGACCGCTACTGTTTTGGAGACACCGGGCCGTGCGCAAGCTGTGTGCTGGCTCACCTGGCAGCACCTCATTTATCTATCATAGTAAATGGCTCCTGCACCACGTTGCGTGCGCAGGGCTACCCCTGGGTGCTGGGCCGCAACGAGGTGGCTGCAGGCCAGGTCATCACCATCACCACGCGCACAGATGCCGTGGCATCTGACTCTGTGCTGCCCATCATGTGAGTGCCGTGTGCCTGCTGGGCTGCGCGCCTTGAGGCTTGCTGGGGCATGGCCCTTCAAGCGTGCTCCAACGCGCTTTCATGAACAATTCCCCCTCCTAGAGGCTCTTCCTCCATCCTTGCTCCCTTACTGCTCCCTGCCACCCTGCTTTCTCCCTGAGAGACGTGCTCTCACCAATACGCTCTTGCGTGCCCACACACTCATGTTCACACACTCTCAGGTACCCCAAGTTCACGTCCATGGCACAGCGTGGTGACACCATCCACATCGCGCGCTACCTGGTGTCTGGTGCCGAGGCGTCGTCGCTGTACCTGGAGGTGCGGGGCAGACCCTAAAACCTAATCTGTAAACCCCCAGACAGCCTGAACCCTGTACCCTGAGCCCTGAACCCTGAACCCTAAGCAGCGCCAGATAGGGACGCTTTTGAGGCAGGGGGGCTGCGTGGTGGGCGCACCCACACACCCCCGATGGCGTCAAATGTCTGTATGCCACTAACATGCTGCCCATCCTTCACGCCCATGCTGGCAAAGAAATGTGAGACGTGAGAGGTTGCACTCGCATGCTCCTGTGCGCTCACAGGTCACAGACGTGACCGCCAACGATGTGGTGTGTGTGGCCAAGAACAGCGCGGTGCTGGAGGGCCTGCTGTGCGTGTTCCACGCTGAGCGCTCCACAGGCAATGGGCTGTCCAACACGCAGGTGCGCAGGGTTGACCAGGGTTGACCAGGGTTGACCAGAGTTGACCAGGGGCGAGGACCAGGGTTTCTGGGGGCAGGTCATCATGCCAGGGCTTGTGCGGCTCTGTAGCTGATGCTTGCGCCACGCAAAGGCCCTGCTTGGGAGCCGGTGCTGCTGTTGCTGGTCGCTGCACATTCCTGATGTACCTAACCAGCTGCGCGAACGTGAGTGTGAGCCACTTGTGGAAAATGAACTGTTGAGCGGGCCTCTGAACCGACCTGCGCGGCTTGCTGCCTGGCTGCAGAATGAGCTGCCGCTGCTGTCGGACTGGGACCGTCAGTGTGTCGCTGCGCTGGGCGCCGAGTTTGAGATCGACTTCCTCAACCTGTCGTACACACGCACGGCGGAGGATGTGCGGGAGGCGCGCCGCTTCCTGCAGGTACGCCGTACTGCCACAGGATGTACTGCTGGTGTCCCCTGCACCTGTCCTGGCATCACCTACCTGTCCTGCCGCTGGCACCCCTTGGCGAACCACGCCCTTGGTTCACATAGTACAAGACATCCAGTTTGCTGCATTCCTCCGTTGGAAGCTGTCATGTTACAATGTCATGCGCCAGCCCCGGTGCTGTTGCTTCTGACATTCCTGCACCACCTCACGGCTGGCTGCAGTCCATCGGCATGAACTCCACCAAGATTCTGGCCAAGGTGGAGACCCGCCAGGCGCTGCTCAATTTCCAGGTTGGTTGGCTGGTTGGTTGGTTGGTTCCTGATTTGTTGGTTAGTGGTTGTCGGCTAGGTGATGCACGTGTTTGAGCGCGTCCACAGAGGGTCCATGGTTTGATGGTTGGTGGTTTGGCGGGGCATGGGGCTTGATGCCTACCTAAAATTGAAACCTGTTTCATGTGTTTCCCGCACACCTGACATTTGCATCACCCCATTCATCGTCCTTGCCGATGCTTCACCTTTGTGATCTGACGCTGCATTTATGCTACAGCTCATCAAATTGCACGCTTCAGCCCTCGGACAAACCCGCACCTTGAAGCAGTCACACACCCCTCACCCCACCCACAAGCTTGACACTGGGCACGGTCGTACCACACCTTGGCCCACACAACGCTCACACCTGCCGCACGTTCCCAGGGCATTCTGTCAGAGGCTGATGGCATCATCATCTCACGCGGCAACCTGGGCCTGGACTGTGAGCCTGAGAAGATGGCACTGGTGCAGAAGACGCTCATCCAGGTGGGTTCAGGGTTTTGAGTTTAAGGTTTGCAACAGGGGTGATGGCGCAAGGTTGAAGGTTCAGGTAATGCGCAGGCTTGATTTCAGGCTTGTTTAGGCTTGACGGCTGCACCAAGGGTAAGCGTCACTGTTAAGGGTGTCAGGATGAGATGGTGGTGTTTGGTTAATCGGCCATGTTTAACCGCGGTCAACCACACGCCGAGTTGTTATCAATACTAACCACAGGCGTGTAACCTGGTGGGCAAGCCAGTGCTCATCACACGTGTGGTGGACACCATGGTGAACACGCCACGCCCCACACGTGCTGAGGCCACCGACGTGGCCAATGCTGTGCTGGACGGCTGTGATGGCATCATGCTGGGTGCTGAGACACTGCGCGGTGCGTGTGGTGACCGCGAGGGCTGACTGATGTCTGCCCGGGTTGACACAGCGTTTGAATGCTTTGACCATGTGCCCTGGGATGTGGCTGTTTGGGGGTTGCGGACTTAACGTGATTCACGCTGCTGTGGCTGATCTGGTGCAACCACATCCCCTAACATCCCATTACAAGAGCCGCAGCAGCAATTCGACTGGAGTTTGCTTCAATTTTCAAATTCCAACACTGCTTGCAGGCAAGTACCCGCTGGAGTCGGTGCGCACCGTGGCGTCCATCTGCCGAGCAGCGGAGGCCGTGTTTGACCACTCCTCACACTACGAGTACCTCATGGACGCCGCGTTTGAGGCCATGGCGCAGGTGCGCAACACTCAATCCTTACTGCTTGAAGTTGTTGGCGAGTTGCTGCAGTATGAGGGGTTCTTCTGCAGCATCTGCACATTGCTTGGTGCCAAAGGTGGTCCTTGGCAGCTTTGATGGACGGGTGTCAGCCAGTGGACCCATGCCACGGCCATGTCCCATGTACCAGTGGATGTGCATGGCACTCCACAGACTGTGTTCAAAAGCTGGTGTTCGTGCATGAGGGGCAGCTTTGTTATATGGCTGCAAGCTGCCATACCGCTCCCATGGCATGTGCGCCCGGTGCGCAGGAGGAGCACCATATATGCATGCAAGCAAATGGGTGCAACATGGCTGCACATCTGCCCTGCCTTTCTTCTTTTTTGATGTTCTGCATGTGCCGCGTCACCCTGCCCCCCGCAGGCCGGGTCCAAGGACGGCGCTGAGGATGCCGAGGACATCGCGACCCAGATGGTGGCCAACGGTGAGGCAGTACAGGTTTTGAGGCAGCGCAAAGAGGGGCAATACAGAGCACCATGCAGTGCAGTGTGAGCCAGTACAAAGCATGGCTAGCATGACACAGTAACAGTTGCAAGGTGCCGACAGTCTGAAGCACTACAACATGCGAGGCGGTACAGCGCATGAGGCAGTGCAACTTCTGAATCGCACTGCTTTGGCTGTGCCGAGTGGTTAACGTACCACGGATGGGCAAAAAGCCCCTCTTACCAGCCAGACTAGCGGGTCTGCTCATCCGTAGTGCTTACCACCAATGGTCCGGCTGCTAGGAGGCTCATTCGTCAACCATACACGTGTTGCATGCCATGCATCACCCGTGGCCCCTGCCACTACTCACGTGTTGTGCCACTGGTTGCTGCTCCTCACTCATCACACTGATCCTGCTTGTGTGTGACCTCACAGGCGAGATGCGTGATGTGGCGGGTGGCTCCATTGTGGCCTCACGCGGCTCCTTCTCCACTGCGGTCAAGACCATGGCCAAGTTCTCGATGGTGGGTGACCCAATCAACCCTACGTACTATGATTTGCTGTGGTTTATGGTGCATGTGACTTAGAGTGATCTACCTGTAACGTGGCATCTCTCACATGTTTGCGCATGCTGTGCTGCATCCTTGTTTCTCTCCCAAACCCAGGGCAGCAGTGTGATACGCAACCTTCCAACCCCAACCGTGGACGTTTGTTCCACTCGTGAGCCCTTACTGCATAGACCCCTGAACCAGGGCAGTGGCTTGGTCAACGCGTACACCTGTACAGTTTCACATGTTTCGGGCCGCCCTGACACTCCCCACGCCACTTCTGCCCCACGTTGCCTGTTCAGGTCGCGTCCCACGCCAACCTGGCGGCGCTCACCGAGTCCGCCGCGGCTGAGCTGCCCGCAGCCAACCGCGGCTCCTCCCCCTCCCTGTACAACAACAGTGTACTGCGCGGTACGCCGTACCTGTCCAAGCTGGAGTCCATCGCGTCATCTGCCGTGCGCGCGGCTGACAAGGTGGGCACCCCCTGAACCACAAGCTCTTAGAACCCATGAGCACGGAACGCTCTGGTGCATGGGTGGAGCATCGTGCATGTCGCTTCTGTCACTGTTGTGGAGAGCAGCAGCAGCAGCGCAACGCTCAGCAGTCTCTGTGTGCAGCGCCGGCATTTGATGGAGGGCTGACGATGGCTGCTTGTGCCCCTGGTTTGGCACATGTTCTTGCTTGTGGTTTGACTGCAACATGCCCAAACGTCCAAGCACCAGCAAACCGCCATCCAGCACTTGCTGCCACCAACCGAACTCAACCCTGAAGCACGAACTCTGAACGCTAAATTTATACTCTGGACCCTCTCTAGACCCTGAACTTCAGGCCCTGAATCCCAAGCCCTGGAGCCCTAACCGCACCTGCACACGCCTGGAGCCCTAGCCTCACCTGCACACGCCTGTTGCTTGCCTCCAGGTGCGCGCGTCGCTGATCGTGGTGTACACCCACACGGGCCAGACAGCCGAGCTGGTGGCCAAGTACCGGCCCCCCATGCCCATCCTCACCCTGGTGGTGCCCCACCTGGTGTCTGACGCGCTCAAGTGGAAGCTGGAGGGCCGCTCGTACGCGCGGCAGTGCCTCGTGTCCCGTGGCCTGCTGCCCTTCCTGGCCACACCCAACTCGGGTGAGCTGTCAGGGGGGGGCGCATGCATGTGCATGGAATACATGGCCGCGCAGATGGCCACAAAGCGCCGAGTACGTGCACGTGCATTTGTCCCTGGGTACTTGCACATGGTTGGCCGGCTGGCTGCGGGTCCCTGCCAGGTGCTGTGCTTGGCCTGCAGGCAGGTGTGTGTGTGTGCCCGGGTCCCTTACTGCTGTGCACACCACAGCCACCGCAAATGATTGTATCATTCGTACTGCCCGTGCTGCTCGTACTACCTGCAACAACTGTACTGCCTGTACTGCCTGTACCGCAGGCGAGGCGCTGCTGGAGGACGCGGTACAGCATGCGGCGCGGCTGGGTCTCGTGAAGCCCATGGACCAGGTGGTGGTGGTGCAGCGCGTGCACGAGGACTTCTGCGTCAAGGTGGGGACCTAACGGGGCTGGGGGCTGGGTGTGGCTGTTGTGGTAACACGTGGTTGACGAACGTTTTGAGGTTTTGGATTGTGCAAGCCAGGTCTGAGGCACCATGTGATTGTGCTGCATTGCAATTAGAATGGAGGAACCCGCAGGCAGAGCTGCTTGTTACAATACGACACCAGCCAAACGTGGCAGCATGCTCAGTGCTGCTTGATGGCATTGATCCTCCTTGTGTGCTGCCCTAGAGCATTCTCACACTGTTACACCCTGCTCCTCACGCTTCCCGCAACTCTTACACGTTCACATCCCCACACAGATTGTGTCCGTGTCCAAGGAGGGCCACGGCATCATGAAGGATGACGACCCCCCCTCACTCTCCAAGTCCTCCTCACTCAAGCACATCCCTCCCCCGGGCACTGCCATGGACTGCGAGTGAAGGAACTCGTCATGTGCCATGCACAACACTGCCGATGGTGCTGCCGCCTCATTGAGTGGCAGGTGGTCGTAATGAAGTAGGCCTCTTAGATGCTCCTGTTTCAACAGCGCCTGGTAGGCTGTCAAGTGGTGGTTGTGGATGGGGCCGGTGAATGACTTGACCTGAGTAGCAGTTGAAAGGGCCGGGATGGTGAGGACAAGGGGTTGCATCCGCACCTAGTTGGAAAGAGGAGAAGAGCGAACTAGCACTTGAGAGGGCTCATGTGCGATGAGTTGCAAGGAGCTGTGCCTATCTTTGGCTAGGTCACAGGGTGGGAAGGCAGGCCATACCACACGGCTGCTCTGGCATGCTGCTTGCATGCCGCCTTGTTGTGTATGGTTCCACGGAGTGTAGCACCTGCGCTTGTGTGGGTGGCATACGACACAGAGGAGTGGACCGTGCCAGGCTTGCAACAGGGGGCCTGAATGTTCAGGGAGCTGCAGCTGAAGCTGAAGCAGGTGTGCTGTGGGTGATGGACGTCGGCTTCTGTGATGGCAGGTACTGGCAGGGGCAGTGCTGCAGGCTGTCCTTTGCCGCTGTGGATGGCACAGGATATTGAGCTGGAGCGGATGTAGTGAGAGGTGGTGAGCTGAGCAGCGCCTTGCTTCTTTCATGCTACAAATATGGGGGTTGGCCTGCAGCCCGCAAAACATCCTGTGCTAGACCCGCTGCATTGGCTGCAATTTTCCGGGAGGCAGCGCATGTTCAGGGCAGGGTAGGGCACAAGGGGCAGCCCTTGCCGGGTGCAAATGCAGCCTGTACAGGCGGGGCGAGTTTTGCCGTTGGTATTGGCACAGACTTGAGAAGAAGAGTGTTGAGGATGCGAGAAGGGACGATCTCAGGAGCGCTTCCTTGGGCGCTGGACCTTCCCCGACTTCAGTACGACATGCGGATGGTACAGCAAAGCACCTGCTGTCAGACTGGTTGGATCAAAGTGGTGGAGCTGACTCGCACTGCCCCCGTCTGCAATTGCTTTTAGCTGAAAAAAGCTGCGAAGAAGCTGGTCGAATAGCACAGGCAACTGCGCACCTGTGCAGAGGATAGAATAAAGAGGAGGCTGTAAGCAATGCACCCACTGCCCTGGACCCGGAACGGCGTCCTTGACCAGTAGAACAGGAGTACTGAACATGCACCTGTGTCATCTCTACATCATGTTCCGAGGCCATGATGGTAGTCAGCCAGCAGTTTCAGCCACAATGCTGTACAGCGTGCAGTGCAGCTAGGGCCATGCGCAAACATAGTTACAGCAGGAGCCAGTGCTGTTGTGTGCACAACCACAACGCACACTTTCTTCAACCATCTGGCGTCAGCTGCCATACGTGATACTGTGAACCAACAGATAAATATCATAATGTCAGACCGGCAGCGTGGACTGGCAGGCACCAGAAAAAACCCTCCTGAAAGCAAAAAGGTGCCATCTGCCACGCTGGTGTCAAAACCAGGCCAGGAGGGTGACCAGCCAATCTCTAGTCAATCCAAAGGCGCGAGCAGGCAACTCGTACATCCGCCTAACCGCCTGGTACAATGTCTGCTGTTGATTAGTCACCTAGAAGCCCTTGACTGGCTCGCGGTGTAACAACAACAACTGCCTCGTACAACGCCTCTTTGTCTGCTCTGCTCTACACAACTTGGGGCAGTCTTGTGGGACGAACCCCACCCTGCAAGCAACATGGAAGGTGGCCATCCACTGCATCAAGCACTGGGAACCTCCTCATCACAACCTTGCAAGGGCAAGCCGAGCACTCGAACCCTTCACGACCTCTGGTGCCTCATCCTTGCAGCTCTCTATGTGTTCGTGTGTGGAGTCCCCAATTCACTGGTCCAACTCGGTCCACATCGCCGCAGTTGAAAGGCAACATCATGCCCAGCAACACATGCTCCAGACCACACGGCGCACATGCTGTGTCATACCAAAAACCCTGGCAGTTGGAACAGCAGCCACAGCCAGGCCAAATCAATCCCACACTGCTTTCATCACACTACAGTGTGACCCAATCATATCTCCCTTGCTTCCACCCACATGCTTTGGGTGATTGGCATCCAACCCCCACTGAGTGATGAACTGTGCCAGGAGCCTCATATGTTAATCATGCGCGCCTGAACACAATCAGTGAATCACACGCGCGGCAGAGGCAGGCAATTCCTGCACTGCCCTATCTTGCACTGCTGATCCGCTCTGGGCCAGTGTACCGCTGGTAGGCTGGTGTACTGCTGGTAGGTACTGCTACATGCTGAACCTTGCGCTCAACTCAGCCCTGCTCAGCTCAGTTTACCAGCACCTCCAGGCCATTGATGGGGCCCACAGGCACAACGGTGGGGCACCGCTTGTCTTGCCCAGGCTTGACGAGCGTGAAGGTGAAGCGCTTGCACAGCAGTGACAGCACCACCCGCGCCTCCAGCAGCGCCATGTGCTGGCCCAGGCAGTTGCGGGGACCCTGGATGAAGGGCACAAACGTGTACAGCCGCTCCGACTCGTCCCACTGGTCGTACTCACCGCCTGCGGTACAAGCAGTACAGTTGGGTCAATGCAGCAACCCAGTCGGGCAAACAGTAGCGCCAGGTGCTCAGGTGCGTGTATACTTATGGCGCCGTCTAATGGCCACGCACTACCACAGCGCCTGAACTTCCCATCAGGTCCATGCACTGCTGTCAGGCGAGTGCCCTGAGCCATGCAGTGAGCCTGGCACACCACCCGCCTGCCAGCCCTACCCATCGTCACCTGTGGCTGCGTCCCTGCACCCAGCGCACGCAACCCCTCCATGCACCATCCCTTCCCCCCACTAACCACCACACATAACACATACCTGGCAGGAAGCGCTCGGGCTTGAAGACCTTGGGGTCCTTGTACATGTGGTGCGTGGCCTGAATGATGCACGCGATCATCGTGCCCTTGGGCACCTTGTGGCCCAGCAGCTCATCATCAGCCGCCAGCTTGCGCGTCACCACGGGCACCACGCTGCAAAGTGCACACAAAGCAAAGTCGGAGAGTATGCGCACAGGGGCGTTATGACCAGGGTGTTTGGTGAACAGGGTGTGGCAGCATGTGACTGCAGCGCGTCCGCACGCCCTGCACCCTGTGAGCGGCCAGCGCTGAGCCAGCGCTACTGTTGTACGCTGAATCACAGCAGCTTAGCCACGGCGCAGCCACTGAACTGCCACGATGGCCGTACTGCCTGTCCTGCGCCCCAAATGTATCGCGCCAGGTGTACCGCCCCAGGCCCCACTCCTCACACACCTGTACTTGCGCAGGGCCTCCTTGAGCACAGCCAGTGTGTACGTCATGTTGTCCACCTCGCGGCGCGGGGGCACATCCTCCGAGGCACCAAACACGTGCTCTGCTTCCTTGCGCACCTGTGTGCTCACACACATGATTGGCTTGTCAGTTGCTCAGCTGTTGGGCTGGTTGGTTGGTGGCTGGTGGCAGCTGGCAGCAGCCTAGACAGCGTGGGGAAGGGTGTTGCGCTACCCACAGACCCTCCCGGATGGCATATCGCAAACTTGGCATCTTGTAACTCCCATAACACGCCTCACACGAGCGGTAAGCCACACATCACACAGGCACGCTGCCCCCAGATTCTGAGCCCTACACCCTGAAAGTGTGCCGCACCTGTGCCAGCTGCGTGTGGTTCTGGCTGAGCTCAAACACCGACCATGTCAGCATGGCCGCACTCGTCTCATGGCCCGCCAGCAGGAAGGTCTTCACCTCGTAGCACAGCTGCTGCTCCAGTGCCGCGTCCCACTTGGCCCCGCTCTCCTGTGGGCAGGTGAAGGAGGGTGAGTGTGGTTGTGTGCGGCATCGTACACCACAACTTGACACATGGATGCCTGGCGCATGCCGGAGAAGCTATCGAGGATCAGCAACATGGAACACAAGGCTGGGCTGGCATGTACAATCACCCTCACCACCGGGTGCCCACCATGATGGAGTCCATGATCTTGTCCAGGATGTCCTTGGGAGTGGCCTGCCCCTTGGTCTTGGCCTGCCACCGCTTCCTGAAATAGTTGATGAGGTAGGAGTTGAGGCGGCCCATGCGCGAGCGGAACTGCCACCATGCGGGCAGCACCGGCAGCCACATGCGGTACGGCCGCAGCACACGGTTGTTGGCTTCCTCCATGACAGGCAGGTACAGCTCCGGGAAGACCTGCGGTACAGCAGCAGTAGCATTAGGGCAGTACAAGAGATGATGGATATGAACAAGAGAGGGTGGATGAGGATGTGTACAAAAGATAGCTTATGGATGAACAACAGTTCTGAGTCCAGCATAACCAGACAAGACAATGTTCATTGCCCCCCCCCCCCTCCCTCCCGCCAACCACGACCACCGCAGCAACATCACATCACTCTCCAACCTTTGGCTGTTTGTGCTGTAGTGCACCACACAGCATCTAGTGCTGCATGCCCGCTGTGCGATGCTGCATTTGCTGTGCCCCATGCATGCACACACACAAGTGTGTGAGACAGCACGCACCCGGTCGCACTCCTCTGGCCCCAAGCTGAGCACGGCCTCGCCAATAACCTGCATCATGCGATGCCATATGATGAGCACAGGGTGACCATATGTGCAACAGGCAGCACCAACAAGCACCATAGACGCATGCAACCGACGACACCAGGAACATCTGATCAGCACCCACGACACCCCACCCCACTCTACCCTGCCCTGCGTCGTGCTGCCAAAATGTGGAAGACCCTTGCTGCTGTGCTGTGTGCTGCTGTGCTGCATGTTTCACCTGCAGCTTCAGCAGCCGGAACTCTTCCTCCACGTCAATCGGCTTGCCAGTACCACGGTACTGCTCCAGCTTGGCACTCAGGCGGTCAGTGGCACGCTTGGCGATGGGAACAATCTCATCCAGCATGTCGATGCGCAGTGCAGGTGCCATGAGCAGGCGCTGCTTCTGCCACAGATCACCGTCTGCTGTCACAAGCCCAGTGCCCAGGATGGGCAGGAAGGGGCGGTACGACAGCTCCAGGTCCTTCTCATAGATCTTATACCCGGTTTGGAAGATGCGCTTGAGCGCTGCAGGCTCACGCAGCGCGACGCCCTGGGTTCCCAAGATGTTGAACTTCACCAATGGGCCGCGCTCCTTGATCCATTCCTCCATGATGTCCCATGCGCCCTTGCCCTCATCTGTGCACTTCATGAGCGGGAGCACATGGCCCAGCAGGGGGAGCGCCCCAGGCGCGTTGGGCACGGTGGACAGACCCCGAGAAATGCGGGCAAAGTTGAATGCGAAGCGCAGCAGCTTGAGCGCGGCATAGCTGCCCAGTAGGCCCGCTGCCAGCACTGATACTCTGAGTGCGATCTCGCTGCTCTCGAGCTGAGATACGTCCAACAGCTCCGCGAGGCTGCCCACTTCCAACATGGCTGCGTTCTGCCGTAGAAGCCTACAGGCAGCACATAAGCCACCAAAGGTCATTTGAATGGCGCCATCCACAATGTGGGGCGCTCGAGGTACCACGATAATGGCGAGGGAAGGCACTGAAAATTGGCTACCAAATTGCTGGATGTGGCGCGGTGCTTGAAGATCACCTGTTGTTGGCGTTGCTGGGAGGTGGGGCACTCCGCACGAGCGTGTCTGGCTGCTGTTAGCAGCGCCTTCTGCTGTGGCACTCACAGGTGGCCACCAACGAACATGTGTGCGGCTGTGCGCAATGTGGGTTTGTGCGCGGAGGAAGGCCACTGACAGCGACGCGCCAACTCTTTGAATCCCACTCTCATCTCGGAACCTTTGAATTCTTGTGTAAGTGTGGTGTAAATGGTACATCAGGTACAACATCCCTGCTGGCCAGCTTCCAGGACGTGGAGCAGTTCCGATTGATATGCAATGGCTCTTACACGATGGCAGCTGATGGCAAACTTCACCATCTTCCACCCCACCTCCAGGCAAAATCTGATTATGGCGCATTCACATGATGCGCTTGTCACGCCCATCTGCCAGTACCAGAAAACATCCTGCAAGCATTATGAACTCCTGATTCTGCCAGGAAGCCCCCAATGGCGGTTGAGTTTAGTGCACGCAACAGCATCATAACATAAAATAACAGCGGCGACAGAATCCGACGCACTTTACCTCACATATCAAAGACCACATCACCAAAATGGTGCCCCCATGTTTCCAGGCTGTGTGGCAGTGTACCCGACCCCTCCCATACCGCCCTCTGGCAGCCCATCCTCATCCTCCCCGAACACCTTTCCAGCACCAGTTGCTTGCGTGCCTGGCGTTCCTCGGCGCAGCGCAGCAGCCACGGCCGCTGCAGTGCCCTTGCGTGCTGCAGGCGCCTGTGTTGACCCTGCTCCCCCCTGTGACCCCAAGCTCATCTGGGACATGCCCCAGCCTTGAGACGTGCCGTTCGCCTGTGATGCACTGGGAACCTTGGCACCTGACACCTTGTACTTGCCTGGTCCTTGCTTGATCAGCTCCCCAGCCTCATTCAGCTCATCAATGAATGCTCCCAGGTCCTTGACCTGCCCAGTTGATGCAGTTGAGCAAACAGGGCGGAACATCAGTTCTAGCACAGTGCCAGTCGCTTGAGACACGAGGATTGGCTTGCAATGGTACCATTTGCCTGACAAGCAGCGCACCTCAAGGATCACACATACTTGTGCAGCAACGGCAGGACTGCGATATCCGGGCAATCGCGTGTAAAGTGCAACAGCAGCCAATACAGGTGCCGGACCTAATGTCCAATACAATTTCTCACCGCCAGCCCAATGTCCGTAGCAATTGCCAGTAGGTCACCCTTCTCCAGCACCACGTCACGCTTAGCCGCGCACACACGCCGGCACTTATCAAGGAAACGCGCTGCTTCTGCTTTCTTGCTGCCCTTGCGGCCTGTGTGCATGAGAGAAACAAAGCACAGGGTGTGTGCGCATGTATGTACGTGCAGCAGCCTGGCCTGAGCCACCGGTGAGGTATTGATTGTGGATCACATGCGCCTTGTCATCTTGTTGGGCACCCAACCATCAAAAGATCAGCTTTGTTGGCAAGCTGATGTCACACCTGTGTCAACTTTGCGGAAATCCACCATTGCTGCAGATGCATGCCCAGCATCATCGAGGCAGCCGAACCGGTCGTACAGCGCATCACGCACAATCTCAACCACGTCCTGCGTCCGGGTGCAGTGCGCAATGGAAAAACAATGACACGACATACCTGCAGGTCTGATATCCATCTGGCATTACATAGCCTGGACAACTGAGCACCAGCAAGCTGCCTGATAACACACCTCAGCATCCTCACGCGTCACCTCCTCCCGCAGATCGGCCCGTGCACGTGCCTCTGCCAGCCGCACCAGGCTTTCCAGCTGCCGCGCCTGCAGCCAGCGGCAAGGTGGGCTTTGCGCGTGAGAGAAAGCAAGGGCTTGATGCAGGCATGCCCTGCAGCCTGTGGCGTGTGACTGCGTGGTACGTGTCCCCCCGCCTCCCAAACCATCACCGTGATGGGGTTAGCTGAGCCGGGTGCCACCTGCTCACGCAGCTCCAGGTAGAACTTCTGCACCACCTCCTTGGCCTCCTTCGTCAGTGACTGTGATGTCAACAGCCAGGACCACACAAATGATCACTGTGAGAGCTGGGCACTGGGGAAAGTGTCCAAGGTTGTGTCCACCACGAACATCACAGTCAATCTGTCCACTCAAGTGCCAAGACATTGAGCGGCTCATAGCACACAACTGCTAGATCCTGCTCAAAGACTCATGCATTTACAACCATCGACATTGTGAATGCACATACCGGCGTGATGTATTCTCGAGCATATGCAATGTACTTCTTGAACAGTGAGGCTGGGATGAGCTCACTGCCCCGTGGTACCTGTTTTAACCGCACTGCCAGGGGCGGCCTGAAAGGAAACAAGAAGAGTGGTGTCTCATGTTCAAGCGACGGCCTGGAAGTATCTGTGGGTTCCTTAACTTCCTATGCATCCCATGTATGAGTTCCAGGTCAGAGGAACAGACCGGGGGCTTACCGCTTGACTGGAGCACCATCACCACCGTGTGCACCACCACCTGCAGCCTGCGCTGCGCCATAGCCCTGGTACTCCAACAGCTGGTGCCGCGCCTGTGACGCACGTGCCACATCACCTGCGCAACAAGGTGCAGTGTACTCCACTTTTGACCGTCATGAGTGTCATGTGAGTGCCATGTGCCCCATTTCTCACACGAGATAGCTGGTGGTGACAAGCCTGCTCACACATATCTGGATGCTGGCTGGGCACACCTGAGTGTAGCGCAAGGACGTGTGATGTCAGGCACTTGTCCATGGTGTCATCCGGCCGGTCAAGCAGGATGAAGATGAGGTCAAACCTGGGTCAGGTCGCATGGGATGCAGATCAGGTCAGGATCAGTCACTGAACACAGCTGTAGTTGTGCAGTGCGATGAAAAACACGTGCATTTCTTAGTGGCATCAAGGCATTTCGCACAGTACGCGTTTGGTGTGCGGTGATCACGGTGCCGCAGAGCAACACACCGCGACAGAATGGCTGGTGACATCTTGAGGTTCTCTGCAATGGTCTTGCCCTTGTCGTAGTGGCCACCCACTGGGTTGGCAGCTGCAAGGATGGAGGTCCGTGCAGGCAGGCTAGCCACCAGCCCCGCCTTGGCCACACTGACCTGCGCTCGCAAACATAGTGCGTGCCACCACCTGCGGCTGGGTGCTAGGCTAGAAGTCCCTATTGACGACTTTGTGCAGCCATCACAGTGTGGCGCATCCACAGCAGCAGCAGCAGCCAAGAGTCAGCTCACCTCCTGCTGCTCCATGGCCTCAAGCAGCGCCTGGTGCTCACCAGCCATCTTGTCAAACTCATCCACACAACACGCTCCACGATCACCCAGGACAACGGCGCCAGCTTCAAACATGTAGTCCCCTGTCACTGCATCCTGCAGTGATCATAGGCAGAACATGCAGGTTGCAGGGTGCAGGGCTTTGATGTACTAGAAAATGCAGCCGCGCTGTTGCTTAGGTTCATGCTACGTGGCATTTGCCTTATTGGCTCACGTTCAGCGGCAAGGACCGCCTGCAACCACACTAGCCGCACCTTGGCCACAGTGACAGTGAGGCCAGCGCCTGAGCTCGTGTTGCCGCACACATACACACCACGTGGTGCGAGGCCTGCTGTGGCCTGCAGCAGCTGGCTCTTGCCTAGCCCGGGGTCCCCCACTATGAGCACATGGATGTCCCCACGGATGGGTACTCGTCCAGGGATGCCCTCATTCTTGCGCACACCCCCAAGCAGACCCAACAGCAGCCCTGCCTTGACTGTCTCATTGCCATAGATATTGGGGCACAGGCTCTGCACCAGCAGTGCAAGACGCTCATCTGACGTGCCTATCTTGCTGAAGTGCGAGATGAACTGCAGGTCGATGGGTGTTACAATTACTGGCCCTGGTGCAGCCATCTGTGTCTGGGTTACCTGTGCATGCAGCATCACAAAAGAGGAATAACGTGACACCACATTTCATCTGTCAACACGATGCACATGCATATGCTTTCTAATACATAATGAATATGAGATATCAGATGGTTCCCGTGGATGGTTCCCGGTCAGACACTTGCCTGGGCAGGGTTGTCAGCATGCCCAATCAGGTTTGCCCCAGCAGCTGCTGCTTCCTTTTCAGCCTTCTCTGCGGCTGCAACACGTGCCGCAGCGCTGACATTGGACACAGACACAGCGTCCAGGTAGATGAGAAACAGGGATTCGGTCTTGGCCTTCTTGGCCATGTGAGTGAATGGGCCGCCTCCAGATGGCGCACCTGTCCCTGTGCTGCCAAATGTGCCTGCAGCCACAATTTTTAAACCAGCAAACGCAGCCACTTCAGTGCAGCCACCATGCTGAACGTGTCTCCAGTCCGGAGCATCAGGCGCACCATGTTAGACAGGGGCTGGTGTCAGATGCCAACGGGAGATTGCTGCAGGTCGTGCAGGATCATAGTCGCACGCACCAAGGTCATCTGACGTAGCCAGCACCTTGACGATGCCTGCAACACTGACAATGTCCCCCACCACCATGCTGCCCACCAGATCACCACGCAGCTCCACCTCCACAGTGCGTGGGACCTGCGAGCATCACGTGCAGGACCTGAGTGCCACACATCTCTGCAGCGATCTGGGCCAATCTGGGGCGTATAGCATGCTGGCTGTCACTGAACATTATGGACCCACTGCACGGCCTAAAGACCCTGCAAATGCATGTGCTGTGTAGTCCCCACACCTGCCCCTGCTGCTGCTTGTCTGCGCCCAGCAGCTCCTGCAGCCGGATCTTTTGCCATGCCACGCACTGCAGTGTCTCCCCATCCATGCGCAGCGGCTCAAAAGTGCGTGACTTGCACCCTCCTCCAGGATCGCAGCGACTGGGGGGCATGTACTGGATGCAACAAGATAATACATGGACAATGGTGTCACGATTTGTCAGGCGGTGGCGTAAGAACAGGTACCCACCACTGCCTGCAGCAGCGATCATGCAGCAGCGGGTTGCCAGTATTTCCATGCCCACCTTGCCATCCTCAAACATCTGGTCTTGTGTGTTGCCGCATTTGGCGCAGACAAAGCGCATGCTCGTGAACAGCGGCCGTGCAGGGCTCATGCGCACGACAGTGCCCTGCATGGCAGTGGATCATGGTCAGCGGTGGTGGGCAGCAGTGCAGTGCGCAAGCCTTGCCCATGGCAGCATATTTGCTGGCTGCAAGTGGTGACCTCACCTTGAGTGCTACTAGCTTGCCAATCGTGCTGGGCTTCAGCTGACGCATGCTCATTTCTGGCAGCTGTGTCAGGCGGACGAACACACCACGTCTTAGGGACAGCCGCATGAGCGCAAAGCTGGAATGCTTCTCAAGCTTCCTGCGGCTTTCTTCAGAACCCAGCAACACCTGCAGAGTGGTTAGCACAACACAGCATGGTGAGCACGCAGCTCATGACAGCTGCAACATGTCAAGTTCCCCATGCGCACCTGGTTTATGGCAGCGGCGAGTACTGCCAGCGCCGTCTCTGCATCTTCCTGTAGCATGCTGTTGAAGAGTTGGTGGAGGTCATCTTGTGGCACCCGATTCTGGGCGTTCGCAGCTGGAGGTCCAAAAAGCTGACTGTATGGTATGCATAACACGGCCCTCAAATGCTGCGCGTCTCGTCTGACCTTGCGGATCCAATGGTCAATAGTGCGAAGGAATTCGGCGTACAGCTTGGAGAACAACTGGCATGGCGGAGAATTTGGGTTGAATGCGAGGCCCCCAGGCTTGTAGAGCTTCACGCCCAGGTCCCAAAATTCTGGTATGTTGGACATTGCTGCAGTTCTTACATTTTCATCAATTGTTCATTAGTTATGAAGATGAATGGCTTCACGTAAGTACTGCTGCCACAAGATCACACTGGCAATTCAATGAATTCCTTGCACTTATGCTTGGCGCTTGTGCAGGGTGTGGACCGTCATGGGCGTCTGGCCAGGGCCTGGCGGGATGGCAAAGGCCTGCTGCTGATGCTCCCGCGGGCTGACAGGCTCCAGCACCCCCCCTCTCACGATGTATGTGGTCCGTCTGTGAGGTGCCTCCTGCTGGGCGGGGCCAAGCAGCGCAGCCAGGCCAACCACCTGCTTGTGCTCCCCAGGAAACCCACTGCGCTTGCCTGGCCCAGGCACAATGGTGGAGCCTCGGCGCGAGCCATGTGCCGTGCGGGGGTCTGCTGTGTCCCCTGCAGACATGCGGCGCGTGCGCGCAAACCGATCGCCTCCTGGGGAGTTGACTGGGGGCGGGGAGGGCAGCAGCGTGTAGCTTGGGTCCAGACCGGGTGGCGGGGAGGGGGAGTGTGCCGGCGAGTGCAGGCCATACTTGATGGCTGGCTCGCTGCCCTCTTCTGGGAGGCTCAGCTGTGTAAGCAGGGATGACCCTTGATGAGAGAGGCGGTACAGCTTGCCGCCACGGCCTGGGGCCCCACCTGCCCGTGAAACACTTGTGCTGCCACTACCACGTGTGGTGCCGCGTGTACTGCCCCCGGGCTGCACATGCGGCAGTACAGGCACGGACGTGGACGCGTGCAGTGCGTCCATGGCGGCCTGCGCTGCTGACTGTGCTGAATGACTGGAGGAGCTCTGTTTGGACCCCATGCGCTGACTAGCCCCTGCACTCCCTGCGCCAGCCCCAGGGATGATGGGCAGAGTAATAGAGCTGGTGTGATGCAGCTGCTGCTGTTGCTGCTGGGCAGCAATTGCTTGGTCAAGCTGGCTTGCCAGCAGGAGGCTTTCCAGCATGCTTGGCCCCTGCTCATGCGCACATGGGTCAGGCGTGCGTGGCGGCCCATCCCCAGTCGTACCGCCTGCTGAGGTACCGCTGAAGTACGGGTGCTGCCCCACACCATCACGTGCATTAGATGGCCGCTCCACGGAGGCTGAGCGGTAGAAGGGGTTGGCTGCGGGATGGTCGGCATGTGGCCAGCTGCCATGCGACCCCGGCAGCGCCTCCCCCACTGCACCTGACGAGCTTTGGACAGGTGTGGTGCGCAGCGTGCCCTGCCCCACATGGGACGACGGCTCCGGGGAGGATTGCAGGAGGAGGGGTGCCAGGGGGCCCTGTGTGTACAGGTACTGGGGCGGGGTCATGGGCTTTGGCAGAGGGGGGAACTCGGGCACTGGGCCAGGGCCACCAAACGCCCCCAGGGAGCCGCGCTGGGGTGAGGACGGCGATGGGGACGGGGACGGGGATGGCCTGTCGCGCACACGAGGGCTGGGCACTCGAGCTGGCTGGTAGCTGGTGGCAGGCACCGGGTCAGGCGACGGCGGTCGCTTGTGCGCGGCATGCATCACCTCTGGCAGCAGCAGCCCTGGGTACCGCTGCCCCAGTGCCATGTAGTGCGCAGTGTGCACGTGGGAGATGGAGGGCGGGGTGGGGGGTGGGCGTGGCAGCAAGTGGGGCCCACCAGAAGACATCCCCGGGTTGACCTGCCCTTGGCTATGAGGACCATAGCTGCGCACACGGTAGGCCGGCTGCGCATCGCCCGGTGCTGGTGCCTGCTGGTGGGCTGCCACGCTGCTGACCTGGAAGAAGGGAGGGGGCGGAGGGCGGTACCCAAGCATGGCCTGTGCAGCTGGGGCCAGGCTGGTGAGGGCGGATGTCAGGATCTGAGTGAGAGCCTCAGCATCTGCCTTGGGGGCCAGCTGCCGCGCCTGTGGGTGGTCAGGGCATGGCCAGTCAGGCAGCCAGGGTGTCAGGCGGAATGGGGGAGAAGAACCAAGCAGGCGGAAAGGGGAAGGGGCGGGCTAGCCAACAGCAGGTAGCAGATGATGGGAGTCAGCAAAACTCTGTGAGGCAGGTTGTCAGGCAGGTATGTGCAGCTGGCGCTCAATGCAGCGCAGTCACACCCTGCAGGAGGAGAAGGGCAGTACAACGCGCAGCACGGACCTTGCGTTCCAGCTTCTCCACGCCCCACTGCGCCTTCAGCAGCAGGTTTGTGGCCGGCTCCAGAGCACGTGCATGTGGCCTGCCAAGTGCATGGCCAGCACACACATTTGTTGATTTGCACGGCCTCTGACTACCTCATGTTCTAATGATGCAGGCAAGCAGAGGCGAGACACGCCCTTCCACCCACTCCGCACATTCACAAGCCCAAGCCATCCAGAAGCATGTGATGTTCAGGCCAGAATCATGTACGAGTTTTACACGGCGGTGCAGGTTCCTGTCCTCCGCGGGTTCAGTGCATACACAGCATACCTGACGTGTGCGCCCCAGCGGCGCGCGCGAACAACAAAGTATGGACGAGGCTGTTTCTGAAACCGCCCGTACGCCAACCTCCCGGCTGCTACAGTCTGGCCTGCCAGTGCGTGTGCACGCTGCAGTGCCAAGAGGCCGTCAGCTGTGTGCACATCAGGCTCGCCTGTTAGCTGGTGGCTGCTGCTGCCGGTTGGGGCCGCTGCCAGAGTCTTGGGTGGGGGCTTGTTGGTGATGGCCAGCTCAGAGTAGCCCTGGCACATGTCAGCATGGGTGTGGAACAAGGTGAAGTGGGAGATGTGGTGTTGGGGAGGCATTGACGCAGCGCACATGCCCTGTGTGGGTTGCCACTGTGCTGTGTTTGCACCAGGCGGGAGGTCGCTCACAACAGCAGCAAACAACTTGACATAAGCGTGTACCACAAGCCAGACACCACCCACCTGCTTGGCCAGCAGCTCCTGGTACTCTTCTGCAGTTGGGGCCCTAGGCAGTACAGCCAGACCCTTCAGCTCCCGTGTGTCACGCACCCGCACGCTGTACCGTGCCCCTGGTGCACGCTGGCGCATGCGCGGCAGAACCTGCGGCCGTGCTTCCCGCTGCGCCAGCATCAGCCGCCGGCCCTGAGGTGCGAGCCCCACACTCCTGCTGCCACGCACACTTTGCTCCAGGCTGCTCTGCCCGCCCAGGCCCCCCTCCCCTGCCTGGCCGCCCGCGGCACCGCCTGATGAACCACCATCCAGGCGCCAGGGGCCGGGGGTGGGGTTGACGCGGGGGCCTTGATCAGCAGCGGCAGCTCCGTCAGCACGCGCGCGGTGTGCACGCCCCCGGCGACGCGCCGCCTCCGGAACCACACGGTGCAGGTTGAGGGTGAGGTAGCGCGGCCGCGCACCGGTCCTGGGCGACGGCGGGGGCGCCTCCGTCACGCGTGACAGGCCGTACGCCAGCTCAAACGCGTCGTTCTCTGCGTCATCCCGGTAGCCTTGGTCATCGTACACGTACGTGTAACCGTGGAGCCCGGGGAGAGTGAGGGACAGGGAGGCTGCAGCCGCGCTGCTGCTCCCTTCAGCTCTATCTCCTGCCATACCAGCATCACCATCAGCAGTACCAGCAGTACCAGGTGTACCGCCAAGCGCACTGCCCCCCGCACCTGCCTCGGCGCTTGTGCTTGCCGCGCGTGCACCAGCGGCTGCCAGCTGAGCGGCAGCGAAGCGTGCGGCATGTGGGGGCGCACCCACAGGCCGGCCAGTGCTGCTGATGCCATGCCCCCCTAGGTGCAGTGGCCCTTCCTGCTGCTGCTGCTGCTTAGCTGCACCCACATCAGCACCTGAGCCCTGGGAGGCCAGCACTCCTGCGGCTCTGCGTTGGCTGCCCTGCTGGCTCCCCTGCAGCAGCTGTCCGGCAGGTGCTGGGTCTGTGGAGTGCTGCCGCCCCATGAAGGAAGGCTGGACCGTGAAGGCGATGTAGGGGGATGCCAGCTCGGACATGCCCCCATCTGCCGGCGCATCTGCGCGTTGGTCCCACTCGTCATCCCCTCCAAGTGTGACCAGGTCACCGACCGTGCGCCAGCCTGGTCGGCAGTTCAACAGGGAGGTGTGTGTACCAATGTCAGCTTGCGTTACTAGGATCCCCATATGCAAGGGGTGTCAAGGCTATCACTACCTTGCTTCACATGTGGCTGCTCAGCAAGAAAGGAGTGAGGCGGAGGGAGAAACACCCTGCCCCCCACTCCACTGCCCCTATCCATCCTGCCGTACTTCATGGCTAACAATCCACGCCATGGCCACGAACCCCCGCCAATCTCCGCTCATCTTTGCGTCATCGCACTACCTCCCCGCACCTGTTGGGTATACACGCTTGATGACGTAGCGCTGGGCTGCAATGGATAGGCCCACAACACCCCCTGCTGCGCCTGCTGCTGCGCCCAGGCCAGGCCCAATGCTCGCCTGTGGCTCCAGTGCACTGGCAGCTGAGGGTTCTTGGGTGAGGGAGCTGGACGGGCCAGGGGCGGAGCTGGACGGCCCAAGGCCCCTGCCCCGCAGGGTCTCATCCGCAGGCAAGGGGTCCATCATCACCGCCATGGTGGGTGAGGCACCTGGGCGGGCCAGGAACACACCCGTGACAGGGGTGGGGGGCGGTGTGAAAGCATCCGGGATCTGAGGGGCACGGTCTGCCGGCATGAGGGGTGTGTCCAGGTCTATGCCTTCCGGCAGATCTGAGGTCCAGCCTTGGCTGGCGCCCCTGCCTTGGGTCTTGGACCCCGGTGCAGCCCCTGACGCCCCAGCGGACTGCTTGCCTGACCTGCGAGAGCTGGCCTGGCCACCATGACTGGCGCTGCCCTCCCCACCCTCTTCCTCCTCCTCCCCATCACCCCCCAACCCCTGGCCACCCTTGCGGAGCGCGCTCTTCAGGGGGCCAGCTGACATCCCGCCTGCATGCCTGCTCGTTGCACCCCCTTCACTGCCCTCTGCACCTGTGCCTTCTTCAGCACCTGCTCCACTGCCGGTGCGAGTGCTGCCTGCTGCCCCCTCCCCGCTCTCAGCAGCCTGCGCGGCTGCCAGTGCAGCCTCGGCCTCCGCTGCTGCCGCCTCTTCCCGTAGCGCGGCAGCTCTGCCCTCGTCCCCCTGCTCATCTGCCCACAGCGCCTCTTCTTCCAACACAGCCGCTCGCATGCCTGGCTGCTGCAGCTCCTCCTCATCAGCCGTCTCATAATCACTGCCCTCCTCCTCCTGCCCCCCGCCCCCATCCTGCCCTGCCCCCTCCCCGCCCTCATCTACACCTGCCTCCTCCCCTCGCTCAGAGCTCGAGTGTGTCCCATACCCGCTGCCCTGCTCCTCCTCCTCCCCTTCCCGGCCATCTGCTCCCTCCTCCCCTTCCCCAAGAGTCTCTTCACCCACAACTGACAGCACAGTGAAAGGCCGGCCGCCCTTCCATGCAGCTGCTCCTTCCCCTTCAGTGCTTCCAGAACCATCTCCTGCTGACCCTTCAACCCCACCATCCGGCCCTGACCATGACACTGCACCTGCACCACCATGTTCAGATCCGGGCCCAAAACCCGGTCCAAATCCAGATCCGTCCCCAGATCCGGACCCGCTCTTTCTCACAGCATTGCGCCACTCCCCGGGGCCTTGGCCCTGCATCAACCGTGCGTATGCCGCAGCCTCTGCTGCCTTTTCAGCCGCAATGGCATCAGCCCGTGCCCGGCTTTCTGCCGCACGTGCTGCAGCTTTAGCTGCCACAGCCTCAGCCTGCAATGGAAAGGCAGGCAAGGCTACAGATCAGCACACGCTGTCAAGATCAACCATGAGCAGTGCTGGGAGTATGCTGTGTCAGGTGAAGACTTGACAAGAAGGCTGCCAAACCACATGCAGCACCCCAGAGTGGCACCGGAAGAACCCCTGCAAAAACCATGCCACAGGCCTTTGATGCAGCACATTCTCCACACAAGAGGCTTCAAATGCGGACAGGCCGGCAGGCTGACTAGGTGCTTTGCAACAAGCACCAGCTGCAAAAGGACCCATTGCTGATTGGGTGAGGACGCTGTCTAAATGGTGCTCTGCGCACCTGGGCAGCAGCTGCAGCCAGCGCAGCGTCTGCCTCCTGCTGAACCGCGGCCTTGGTGCGAAGAGAGCCCCGCCGGCGGATGGCCTGCAGCAGGATGGCACAGGGCAAGGGAGAATGGACATGTGCAGTCAAAGCACATGGTGCTCATGTGTCTCCAGTAGATTCGCATGAATGTAAACTTTGGCCATCATCCATAGGCTATTGCTGTGTTGTGTCCCTGCTGCTGGCTGACCCCTCTCCCCACCAATGTTCATGCACGGCGATCTACAGACTGGCCGTGCACTCTAGGCTGGCTCCAAAACCACCCAAATGACGCACCCCTTGCACACGTGAGGTGGGTGTGAGTGGCTCCCCATCAAATTCCTCCTCGCCCTCCTCCCCTCGGACAACGACCTCGTCCGGGTTGAGGCCATGCATGTTGATCTGTGGGTGACGAACATATGTTGCACATGTTTTGGTGTACTGCAACTGCGGCAAGTCTTATTGTCCCTTTTGTATACGTTCACCATGTGCCCAGACGCGCGTTGCACAACAGGGTGCTGGGACCGGCTTTGTGACAGGGGTGCTGTGGCCTGTGTGGGCATTGCTGCACGGGCCAGGCAGCTGTTGGCGGTAGGTCCCCTAGGTGATGCATGTGGGGCATCCCAGCACAGGCCTTCCGCTCAAGCTTGATTGCCCTTGCCGCACAGCAAGCAACAGGCAGTGAGGTAGGCAGCACAACATGCTCCACAACTGGCGTGTGCGTATAAAGGAGGGGGAAGGGCACCCAGCATATACGTTGTGGTGCGCACCCGCCATGCACCACCCAGCAATGACTCCAAACGGTGGAAGATGGAGTCCTTCTTCTGCAGCAGGCATACGCAGCAGTTGGATATGGAAGGTTGGTCTGCATGCACGGACATGACTCATGTTGGCTGGGTCACTGCCCTGGTCACCCAAGCATGCACACCAACCGAGCCCCTGTAAGGATGTCAGAAGCCTAATACAATCAAATGCCGCAGGGCCTGCAGGGTTGTCTCACCCAGAGTCATTGGACAAAATGCCGCCGTATGCCATGCATGCACCATCAGCGCATGCAGCTCCAAGCACAAAGAAACGCCCTTAGCCCAGACGCACCTGCAGGCCGCCTCGCTGCCGCGCACTCTGCCGCGATGCCATGCCGCGCTTCCCGCCCGCGCTGCCGCCACCGCGTGCCGCGTCGTCCCCGTCCTCCGCACCGCCCGCGCCTCCCTTGCCACCACTGCCACTTTGCGGCGTGCCCAGCCTGCTCGTGGTGGACCGCGTGCCTTCTGTGAACTGGACGTGCTCGCCAGTGTGCTTGCGGCTACCAGCTGTGCTGCCATCGCTGCCCCGCACGCTGGCGTCCCCCGTCTCTGTGCTCAGCCGCACGACTGCCCCTGTGCGGGAGCGGCGCATGGTGCGGCCGCCAGCACCTCCATAACCTCCCCCACGCATGGACAGCGCGCCTGCAGCACGCAGCATGGGGCGCGGCACACACATGGTCTCTGTGAGATCCGCGTGACCCATTCGCGCATGAAGCAACATGTTTCCGCATGTAATGCCATCGTGGCTGCCATGTAGGAGGTGCCTCGCAGTGTGGTACCCAGTCAGGCACGATGCGTGGCAGCATGTACGCGCTATGCACCAGTGACTGGTCAGGCGCAAGGTCAGCGCGTCCAGAACAGGCTCTCACCTGGCCCACTGAAGCGCCGTGCCATGGTCATGGAGCCCGCAACTGAGACGCGGCGCTGCGACATGGAGCGCTGCATGTGGTGTGGTCCATGTGGCTCACGCAGTCCCGCCTCCCAAGTGCCCTACAGTTGTGGGAGGTGGCCAAGGGATTCTCAAGGACGGGCGAGGATGGCATCAGTGGTGCCAGGTGGTTGGGTTGAGCAGGTGCAGGGTGGTGAGGAATGGTAGACATCGGTTTGGCCCACAACATCATGCAGCTGTGCGTAGCCGCATCACATCAGACACAACCACGTCGACGCACAGGTGCACAGCTGCACACAACAGGTGAAGGTGTGCGCCACGCGCGCAACCCAGCGGGCAGCGGGCAGCGGCGCAGACAGCAGGCAGCACCGCACAGCAGCACCGCAGGACCGCAGCAGAGCAGCAGCAGCGGCAGACACCCACATCCTGGTAGCGGTGCGACTCGGAGCGGGACACCCGGGAGCTGGTGCGCGACACGTGTGATGATGTGCGCGACATGGCCTCGCCCCGTGACCCTGGGCGAGAGGACGGCTTGCGGAGCGGCACCACCCTGCACGCACGCAACACCAGCGAATGCCATGGTTACCATCATTATGCGATGTGCACTCATGGGAAGGTCCACGTGACCAGCGGGTCATGTGGTGTGCAGTTGTAAACGCGACACTGATGTGCTTCGAAGGCTGCAGGGATAGGGAGCTAACCGTCTCTTTTAAATCACAGCCGGGAGTGTGTCGGGCTCACTGATTCATGCATATGTTGCATGTGCAATTAGTACAGCGGATACCCACCGGGTGGTGGTCGAGCCGAACCCCAGCTTAGAAGACTGCTGCCTGCGCGCCATCAACCGCTTGGTGTGGCCCGCCAGAGCCCACGCCTGCTCGGCGGCCATGCGCAGTGCACCCTCCACCTGTGGCCATGATGGGGGAAGCAATCGCACCAAGACTGTTCTGCATGAAACAACAACGACACCACTGATAGCAGCGGTGCAACACAGGTCTCAGCTGCATGGCAACTCAGTACACGCTGACCATAATTCACACCAAATCAAGTCTCAAGCTCTCAGATCAGCTGCTGCAAGTAATCCAGTCGGGTCCATTATGAAGATCAGGACCATGGAAGATCAGGAGGAGGTCACACTGCGGATCACACACCTGTCGCCGCTTCACAATCTCACTCCGCAGCATGCTCAGCTCCTCTGTTGCATCCATGCGCCGCGCCTGCCGCCACAGCCGCCACGACTTTTGGATGTACCGCGCGGCGTACTGCTGCTCGTACTGCTGCATACGCGCACGGCACTCATCCAGCATGCGCGCGTACCGCGCTACCTTCTTGCGGCGCTGCATGATCGTGAACCTGAGGTGCAAGGGGGTGTGAGAAAGCGCTGGGTGTGTGGGCAATGGCGGCGGGGTGGGAGGGTGGAAATTGGGGTGCATGGTCATGACAACGTGAGGCAAGGTGCTGCATGGGTTCATACATTTTCCCGTCAGCTTCATGCACCAGACGCCCCCTCACATGTGAGCTGCACAGTCACGCTTGGACAAGGCCCGTCTGCTTCAGCACAAACAATGCACTCCACTCCGCTCCGCTTCCAAACCAAACCATCCGACAGCACCCGCTCCCCCAACACACCACGCACCATGTCTCATTTTCCGGCAGCTCTTCCGGCCGCTTGCCCACCCCCGTGTGGTGGAATGTGGGGGTCTTGGGGGTCTTGGCCCCACCGTGCTCCTGAGGTTTAGGATTCCAAGGGTTGGGATGACAGGGTTGTTGCAACGGACTGCGGCATGCATGCGCTGTGCGCATGCGCATGCATGATGTCGTGAATTCGCAATAGTGTGTCATGTGCTTGCGCGCGTGGGCCATCACGTGCGAGAGCAGCAGGTGGTTTGACACATGGTGGCGTGAATTATACTGCAGCGATGCAGGTTGTGAATGAGCACAGGCCAATGCACGCTCCCTTGCTCCCAGCCCACCTCCTCATGTGCCTCCAGCACAGCGTTCAACAGCCCCAGCGTGGTCTTGTGCTGTGGCACCTCCTGCGCAGGCAGACAGGTAATTAATTATTAGTGTATCTGCTTATCCGAATGATGTGTGGGGTGCAGTCGTCCTGTGGGCATCATATGGAGGTGTCTAGGACCCAACCCAAAACCACTGAGACACAGGTGTGAAAGCCGTGACACACATGCAGTGGCACACATCGGCACCATGAGCGCCCACGGCAATAGCGTACATAATCATGCTTGAATGAGATTGCCTGATAAAGTGACAGTTTGGGAACAGCATTAAAGCTCGCCCCGCAGCAGTCCCATCTGCGGAGCTGGCGCGTGCCTAGGGGCAGCCATCTTCCTGCTGCCTCACGACAGCTGCTGCACATCTCCCCGGTATGCACACAGCCACTGAGCCCTGATGCACACTCTGCGGTTTGTCTACATGTGCTCATCCTGTCTCACGGCAAAAACCCATACGCCAAGCTCTGGTGTACAATGTAAGTCACACGCGCACGCGCACGTCACCCCACCCCCTACCTCCTCATCCCCAAACTTGACACCGCGTGGGGGAGCAGCCGGCATGTAGTCCTGCAGCGCTTCAAAGTAGCCCCACCGCTTATCTGGTGGCTTGTTGTGCATGATGTCTTGCACACGCGCCTGCGCACATGCAAGGATGGGATGCAGGGTTTTCAGGTGCTGGTGCTGCGTGTGCAATGTTGTATTGCGGCCATGTGCACCCAGCACTGCCTTGTTGCACGGGCATATGCACTCTCACATGCCACACAGGTATTGCAGGGCTGTACCAGCGGTACATGTGTACTGCATGCACCACATGGGTGCCGTATGTACTGCATGTTGTACTGCACGCACCTGCAGGTCGCGGTACATGGTGGGCAACCGCGCCACCACGCGCCGCCCTCCCTGCTCCACCGCTGCAGCCGCCGCCGCGTTTGCGGCACCCTCTGCATTCGCCTGGGAGTGCATATGGGGGTACATGCCGATAACGGGGCCACATGGTAACAGGGCAGCATCCACTCATGTGAGAGCACCAAGCCGTCTTTGAAGGAGGGATGGTGTTGCGCTAGCAGTGCATGTTCAAACGCAATACATGTGCATGCTGCTCGGCCCAGCACAACACAGCACGCTGCAAAAAACTAAGACCTGTGGACCGCTATGCAAGACCCTGGCTGCCTAGCTGGCAGGTTGCGGTCGTCATGCTGTCGTGTACCAGCTGGCTCAGACTCCTAAACCTTACCACCCAGGTAGTATTATCAATTTATCATGTATATGTACCCTGGGCCGCAACAAACCACAGGAGCACAGCGCACCAGCGCCTGCAGCTCTGGTGGCACAATGCCGTGCACAATGTCGTGCAGCACCTCCGCCTCAAACGCCCGCCCTGTGACCGCCAGCCCTGCAGCCTGATGCTTCAGCGCCTGCGCACGACACGCCGCACACGCATGCCACGTCGCAGCACGTACCGGGTGCATGAAGGGCGACATGTGTGGGGCCATCACGGGCAACGCAGCACAACAGGCGGTGCGGGGGACAAGGCATGCGCAGAGATGTCAGGCAGGGCAGCGAATGCATATACACTCAGCCCGTCCTGAGTGCGGGAGGCCTGTCTGTTTGTGATGGCCACAATGGGGCTGGAATGGTGCAGACTTAGGCATGGCAGATACAAGACAGCTGCAGTGACAACCGTGCAGCCAGCATAGCCAAGCCACAGACCAGCACAGACAAAGTCGCACGCCCGTGCACCGTGCACCGTGCACCCACGCACACCTTTCTGAACTCCAGCTGCTGCTGCGCCTCGTTCAGCTTGTCGGCCGTTTCCACCAGCAGCAGCAGCACCTGTTTGCACGGCCATGCAGCTTTCATGTGCATCATCTGTTCACTGAGCACCAGGCACCATCGTCACAGGTGCATACACGCAGCGCTGTGTGGATGATGCGCAAGCCACATATTGTGTCAGCCAGCACTGCTCAGGAATCCCTGCTCTTACCCCATCGTCCAGCCCATTGACACCCAATGCAGCAGACACACACGCCTGGTATAACGTGAGAGAAGGAACAACCTGCACCCCACACCCAGAACCCTAAACGATATCCCCCAAGCCCTAAGTCGGTATCCACTGGGCCGGGAGGCGAACCCACCGTTGGGCTGATGGTCAGCTTCTTGCACTCCCGCCGCTGGCCCATACGCGTGCCCTGGCTGAACCGTGAGATGCGTGACGTGCGTGATGCGCGTGATGCGGCCGACAGCGGCCGCGACTTGCCGGCCCGCCACGTGATGGTTGGGGGGGTGCCCAGCTCCCGGGTGGGGGTCCCTGGTGCTGCTCCCCCACTTGCCCCTCCGCCGGACGTCCTCCAGGGGCCGTTGAGGTGGCCTGAGCCCCCAGGCCCCAGCGCGCCTGAGCCAGAGGGGGTGAGGGCCCCAAAGCCCCAGCTGGTGGCTGGACCAGGGGGCATGAACCCCAACGCGCGTGCACCGCCGTCATCTGCCACACCGCCCAGCAGCTGGTCGCTCAGGTGCAGCTGCAGGGGGCATCAGCATGCAGGAGTGCACACGTACAGTACATGCCAGCCGAATGTACGCACGCACATTGTGCACGTCGGGGCAACGATTAACAATCCGACAGGTCACGGCACAGTATGTGATGTATTTGCCGATGACCTTCGTGCATGGCAACAACCACCGACACTGTGCTCATGTGACTGCCTGTGCTGGCATGAAAGCAGGCAGTGTGCATGCTGCATCATGGGGATGACATGGATTACTGAAGTCAAGACCCATGAGCCATGAACCAACACCGCAGGCACTCCCGAGGGGGTCTTAATCATGTGTTGCACAAGTATGCGCGCGTCGCGTCGCGGACCTGATACTCCCGAACCATGCTTGCATCGCCAGGATTGCTGCTGATGGCTGTGTGCTTGCCAGCGAGGTCGCTGTGGCTTGCAACCACAGCGGCCAGCCCTTGATGTTGTGCAGCCATATTATGTTTGCTTTCACCGAATCTCTGGACGCCTCGAAGCACAGCAGGTTGATCAGAGCATCTTATATTGTCATCCCATGTTGTAAGTGTAAAATCCTGCTCGAAGCCAGGTACTTTTCTCGCAGACCTACTAAACTGTGCCGAACCAGTAATTCCACACCCCGAAGCATGATATAAAATATTCTGAACTGCTAAGGTGCACGAGTGGGAGAGATGTAGTGCACACCTGTAGTGCCTGCGCTGGCGCGATGTTCATTGACATGATAAAGAGCACGAAGAGTATTAACAATATATTTGGAGGCCTTGTTGACCAGGGAGCGCAGTGTGCACTGCGATGGAAGCTGGCTGGTCCTAGCCTCTGTTCACGTCCATTCGTGGTACTGCTCCTGGCATGGCGGATATGCACTGTGTCAAAAGCATATCGACAGCATCGAACCGGATAGCCTCAAGCTTTCAGCAGTGGCAGTGCAATCATGACACAGACACAGAGCACTCAAGCAGGTGCCTGTGCAGGTACACAGGCAGCTGGAGCATGCAACGAACATCTGCTCTGTGTGCTGCTGAATGAAGAGAAAACAACGCCAGGAGCCCTTGCATACTGTGCATCAACTGGATGCCCAGAGGTGAATTGGATGAATGGTTTCTGAAAGAAAACAATCAATACACGTGGCCTTGCTGTTTGCTGCCTGGTCAAGCAAGGCAGGCCACCATCGATGTAAACAGAGCCATCGCACATCATGTGCATCAGGCACCTGCTCTTGCTTGCATCGCTGTTGACGTTGAAAGCTGCTGTTGAAAGTCTGAGACTTGACGCCCACTGCAAATTAACTGACCACTTGAACAACCACCCAACTAACCACCCATCACGGCACTCAGAACCCATCGTCATCATCAGCATCCAGACCATAGGACTTTTCCTTTGGAGTCTCCAACAACCCGCCGCCTGGCTTGCGCAGTGCAGGCTTGGCCGCAACCGTGCTGCCAATGGTGGCACTTGTAGTGGTTGAGGAGGCTGTCTTGAGCGCCGGCTTTGCGGGCGTCTTGCCTACCTCTGAGTCCAAACCAAAACCACCGCCGCCGGAGGTGGTTGAAGAGGAGGCGCCAATTGGGGGACGGCTGCTGAGGCCTGTACCTGCACGTGGGCTGCCAGGAGCAGCCAGCGAGGAAGAAGGCAGCTGCCTTGATGACGGCAGAATGGGCACTTCGTCCTCAACCTCCTCATCCAGGCCGTACGAGGTTGGGGGCACTGGCCGCTGCAGCGCGCTGCCGGTGGGGCGGGAGGGCGCGGGGGAGCCTGCCCGTGCCGCAGCACCCAGCGCTGGTGCGGCGGGTGCTCCGACCGCCGCTGACTTGGCTTTAAGTGCGGCTCGGGCAGTTGCCAGGTCATCGTCGTCGTCGTCATCCACTGGTGCCCGCGAGATGATCTTGGGCTTGGTCCCTTCGGCATCCAGCCCGAACCCACCGCCGGTACGGGCAGGCGGGGGCAGTACGCTACTGCCAGCGGGGCGGGACAAGGGAGGCGCGGGGCTGCCCCCGCGTGGTGACCCCGTCTTGAGACCACCCACACCTCCTCCCAGGGGAGCCGGCTCAAGTGCACGACCACGATCACCAGGCACCCCACTCCCGGGCCGGCCGCCGCGGTCAAGGTCCGCGAGTTCAGCAGCCAGGCCGCCCCCGCCGGGCGCGGGCCGCGGCCGTGACGCGGGCGAGGGCAGCCGCCCTGCCCCGCGGCCGTCATCATATGCGTCCAACTCAGCAGCCAGACCGGTGCGCGGCATGGCGGACGGGGCGCGTGCCGCAGGGGGTGCCGCGCGGTACGGGTCCTCTTGGTCCAGCCCATACCGGTCATCCCTCGCACGCATGAGCCCTCCAGGGGGTGGGGGCGCCCCATACGCCTGCTGCTTGGGCGGTGGGGCACCGTACGGCGCGGCACCGGGTGCAGCGGAGCCAT
Source organism: Haematococcus sp. NG2 (assembly GCA_004335575.1). Classification (NCBI taxonomy): domain Eukaryota; kingdom Viridiplantae; phylum Chlorophyta; class Chlorophyceae; order Chlamydomonadales; family Haematococcaceae; genus Haematococcus; species Haematococcus sp. NG2. The sequence continues at coordinate 511,753 of QAXD01000168.1, read as the reverse complement.
AGGGAGGCGGTGCGCCGTATGGGGGCTGCGCGCCATAAGGCTGCTGTGCCTGCTGCTGCTGCGGTGGGGCCGCTCCTGCCATGGGTGGGTAGCCCTGCTGGCCTGGAGGTGGGAAGTATGGCGCTCCTGGCTGACCCTGCTGGGCTGGGTACTGTGAGTTGTACTGCGGTGGCTGGCCGTAGGGTCCAGTCTGACCTGTGGTAGGTGGGTACGGCCCAGGCGGTACACCTGGTTGCATGCCTGGTGGTACAGGGCCTGGGTACTGGTTGCCTGCAGGTGGGTACTGTGGCTGTTGGCCAGGTGGGGGTGCAGCGCCAGTTGCAGTGTAGGGCTGTTGGCCGGTTGGGTACTGTGGGTACTGCCCTGCACCGGGCCTGGGCGGGTAGCCAGTCTGCTGCTGCTGTCCAGGGTAGCCTGGCTGCTGCTGACCGGGCGGAAACTGCTGGCCAGGGGGTGGCCCCTGCTGGTAGGGCGCGTAGGGCGGCTGGCCCGGCGCAGGTGGGTACTGCCCGGCACTGGGACGGGGCTGAGGCGGGTACTGCCCACCAGCTGGGGGAGCCCCACCTGTGGAAAGTGGCGGGTAGGGTGGGGGGTAGGCCGGGGGGGCACCACCCTGGCTGGGGGCTGGTGTGCCGTATGGTGAGGGATACTGGGGTGCAGGTGCCGGGGGGCGGGCCAGTGGTGGCATGCCTGGCGCCTGGGCTGCAGGGTACGGGGGTGGTGCACCGTATGGCTGCTGTGGGGTGGAGTACATGCCAGCGAGCGGCATGCCAGGGGCGCCTGCATAGGGCGGGGCAGGGGAGCCGGGCGGAGGGGGTGCACCGTACGGGCCGTACGGCTGCGGCATCATGCCCGGCCGGAACGGCTGGTTGGTGCCCGGTATGACCCCTGGCTGCGGCATGCCCAGGCCTGTGGGTGGTTGCATCAGGTGTGCAGGCACTGACAGCTGTGGCATGGCGGGGGCTGCGGCGCCGGCGGCTCCAGCGGCACCTGGCTGACCTGGCGCAGGTGCTGCACCACTGTCTGGCAGGTTGTCCAGCTTGTTCCACCTGTGTGGGGCAGGAGGGTGGGGTTGGGTGAGGTAATCTTGAGCTGGGATGGGGTGGGAGCAGCTAAAGAAATGGCCACCACACCCAGAGGAACACCAGCCCCATCCACAGGATCGCACAGCAAAAACTGCTCAGCATCCTGATGTCCCCCGACGCCCCTCCTAGCTCTCACCTGAAGTTCATGGCCTTGAAGGGGCCCATGGACTCGTACCAGGGCTGGGCCAGTGGAGGCTCCATACCCTTGTAGTCTGCGCCGGGCCCGGCAACCTGCGTCAGTTGATGCATGCATGTACAGGATGTATCGATCCCGTGCTGGCTGAGAACATACATATGGGCAGTTGCCGGGAAACGTGCATGGGATATGTTGCACATTCGACGGTGCCAGGGCTAGAGCTGTGAAGGTGCATGCACTTCAGGACTGGACATGGTCGCAAGGCTTGAAGCACGAAGTCGGACCAGCGGCAGGCGGCACACAAACGAGAACACAGTGCTTCGCGTCAGACCTCTGGACCCGCTGTATGGGGCCAGTGCACCTCGGACCAGCCTTCCTTCACGCACCACACACCTGTGCATATGGCTGTGGAGGGGGTGGCGCTGGCTGGCCGTTGATGAGGTTGGGGGGTGCCGGGAGGGGCTGCCCAGGAGCGGGAAGAGGCATACCAGGCCCAACCATGGTGCCCCCTGGACCCAGGCCCAGCACATGGGGCTGGTGCTGAGGCTGTGGGGTGGCCACGGCTTGTGCCTTGGGCCGGCAGCACGCATTCATCCAGGACCCCTTGTTGTCCGCGTCCTGGGAGCACAGGAACCACAAACATTGTGTGAGTGGAGGTTCAACGCATGGAGGCTATCCCTAAACAGAGCCTCCTTTGATGCCCACCACCCTGTCAAGACCATGACCATGGGGCGCAGCTAGACTGAAACCCAGGTTCACACCCAGAACCCCAAACCACCCGATGATGCTACACCGGCCAGCCATCGCGGCATGCCCTAACCGTCAGCTGAGCATGTGCACACAGCCATGTACATGACCCTCTGGTTCCGCACCTGCTCCGCCTGCTGCTGCTGCTGCAGGGCCATTTGCTGCGCGGCCAAGTCGGCGGGTGTGTTGGCGGCAGCCAGGGCGGCTGACGCTGGCATGTAGCCAGGGGCAGTGCCCGCAGGACGGCCGCCCATGCCAGCCTTGAAATTCTCCCCCGCCTGCAGAGAATGAGGAAGAGTGAGGTGACCACGTGCGGGAGCAGGCAGGTCAGTGGCCCAGTCATCAACGCAAACCAGCAGAGGACCCCAACCCCACCCAGCTGCACCGGAACTTGAAGTGGACCACCCTCTCGCGCACAAAGTGGTTCACCCAGTACCACTGAACAACTACAAAGAAGTTGGACTGAAGGCAGCACACACCTTGTAGAAGGGGTGGCCCTCCTTGCGCTTGATGGCTGCGCTCAGCGCGTCCAGCACCTCAGGGGGTGGTGGAGGGGGAGGGCGGGCTGGCCGCCCCAGTGGCATGCTCTGTGCCTGGTGCTGGTGCAGCATGGCACGCCTGCGGGGCAGCGGCAGGTCAAATAGTATTGTTAAAACCACTGTGTGTGAGGAAAATGAGCTGTGTGGGCAGCATGGATAACACATCGCTTCACACACATGTCTCTGCATGCAAGCAGGCAAAGGCATCTGTTGAAGGTACGGCTACATTCGCAGGGCCGACGTGAAATTTGACATCACAGTGTCATGCACACCGACTCGGAGGCACAGGACATGCCTGCAAGGCTGCAGTGCAAGCATGGGCATATGTGTGCATTTGGTGCACATCCGTCAGCTCCGCAGCGCCTCACACCTCATGTTCACAATTGAGCGCGCTGTGTCGTCAGGCAGCTGGTTGAACCACTCTTGGGCGCTCCTGGCATAGTACGGACTCTTGCGCTCTTCCTGTGAGGCCATCATGCACAAACAGCCCAAGATGCAACCCATGAGCACTCTTGCATGGCATGCGTGTCACGACAGTATGGTCTTGCATGGCAAGCAGTAGCATGCCTTCCCCAGCACATCAGCACGCGGCTCAAGCGCAGGGTACCCGTTTAATTGTTCGGACCAGCACCTGCGTCGCTGGCAACAAGGGCGCCTGGGGATGGTTGGTCCCAAATATCACGGGCAGGTCCTCCCCCGTGACCAAGCGCTGCCAGCGGACTCCATAAGCATGCCGAGGATATCCCCCCAATCCAATCGCTGTGGATGCGCATTGCAGGCCAGACCACGTGTGAGCAAAGCGACAGCCACAGATGGTGGGGAGCAGTAGCAGTGCAGAGGACTCACTGTCGCAGCAAGCCATGTTTTTGTTGCGCCTGCGGGTCTTCCGGACGTGGTGGGCTCAGGCACTAAAGGTCACGACATGCTGCACAAGTCGACCCAATCGTCACAATACTTTCAGCTTCGAGCTCCAGCCTGCAGGCTCCATGAAGGCGACCTACACTTGCGCCCACACATTCGACGGCACTACAATCATTGCATTTCCTCACTGGTGGAGCTAAGCAGAAAGTGGTGTGCGCACTGTGGCTTTTAAGGGCTCCAGGAAATGTAGATAGCATGGGTACTTTTGAGATGACCAGGTGTTCTGCGTTGCCTTAAAGATTATTGTACATATAATAAGCTGGCATGACCACATGATCACATGATGTTCTTGTAGGACAACAGGCAACATGAGACAGAGCTTACGCCGCACCTCTGTATGATGCATGACTCCATGTTCATCGTCTGCTGCAAGGGTCACAAAGGGCAGAATGCAGTGATGCCTTCCAGGGATCAGACCCTTTTACTTTACTTCCTCAAACCCAGGCTTGTATGTCTGTGCCAGTCCAGCAAATGTACCCAGCGCATGCGGCTGCCCATTTAAGCGCAATGCAACAACAGCAAATGCCAAAGATAGGTACCATGTGCATAAAGTTTACCAACACCTACACCCAGACACACCTTGCAAACAGCAGCATTCTTCGGCCAGTCAGCACAAGCTTGGCTGCACTGCCCAAACTCTTCAGAAAACCCCTCAGACCAACCCCTAGAACCAGCTGCAAAACGCACCCAAACAGTACACGCTGTCCAGTCAGTTCGACGCAGCAATGGACAAAGCATAAAACAGCATCTTCTAAAGAAGCCCCAGAACCTGCTGCTAACACAGTTCACGCTGCATTTGTGCTTCCCTGCAGCAACATGGACCTGCGTGCCACAGCTTCAAAGCCGGAGTTGCAAACCGCTAGAAAAGAAACCCATGTCCCAACTTGTCCCTTTTCCCGGACTCCCACCACCTCAGCAGCCTCTGTACAGCACATACAGCATGCCAAGTAATCCGCATCACCATCACGCAACTACCCTCCTGCTACTCCATGGTACAGCAGTGCAGCACCTAACTACGAACAGGAACATTCCGAATTGCAATCTCGCAGCAGCAGCACACCACGGCATGCCAGTGATCATGCGGGAGTGCTACGCACAGCATCCCACGTCCCGCATTGTATGCTTGCCCTCTTCCTTACATTGCCCTTCCTCCTCTCCCTTGCTTGTCACCATGGGACTCACCATGCCTCACCCACGCCACCATGACATGTGGAGGCAGGTCCTCACACAGGCCACGTCACGCAATGGCTGCAGCAGGGGACCCCTCCCGCCGCATCACGCGCACGCGCACGCCGTCCAGTGGGAACATGATGATGTGGCGTGTGCGCGTGCGCAGCTCGCGTGGCACTCCGGGCGGCAGCTCAAACCTGAAGCGCTGCACCAGCGCCACCAGTGTCAGCCGCGCCTCTTGCAGCGCAAACCGCGCCCCGGGGCAGGAGCTGCGGGGGAGCACCACAAGAGCATGGACACAATATCAATATACCGGCATTGTACATACCGTGCGTACATACGTGTCAACTGTCAAGCAACATGTGGATCACGATCAGCATGGTTGGGATTGACAAATCAACCGGGCGTGCCACTAGAGGTGTTCCGCACAGAGAAAAACACCAAAGATCAAATTGCATGTACCTGTGGCATGAACATGCAATGGGTGCAGTGAGAATGATCCAATGCGCAATGACTATTAGCAGACAAGCACATGTATTCTTCACTGCCCACAATGGTTGTTGAGCTGCAGGGACAAGGGGCTCAACAGGATGAGGAGCGGGATCAGATCTGCTAATAGAGCCAGCAAGTCCTCTTATTTGCCACTGGCTGGATTCAATTAGTTTGCATGCAGTATGAACATCTGATGCATGGACAGGCGCCAGATGTCCCACGGTGTGATGTGTTCATTCGGGAAGCCACTGCTAGTCAGGGCCCACAGTATTGGTGCCATGCTTGTAGGTGACGAAAGGGTCTGACATGGTCACTTCTCAGCTCAATGACAAGACGCATCAGCACACACCCCCAAACAAAAGTCCCACGCACCGGGCGCCCACACCAAAAGGCATGTACGCATTGGGGTTGGAGGGCTGCAGCTCTGGGTGGACTGGCTGAGGGGCCACACCCGCTGCAACCTGCATGTACACAAACACATGTGGAGGCGCATGGTTGACTGGGTTCACTGTAACACACGCACACATGGTACGCCGCGCGGTTCAAGGTTGCTGGCATGAGGTGCCTGGCAACGCATCATGCATCAGGCAGGTGCTTGCACACACAAGGTCCAAGGAGCTTGCGTCGCACCTGCTCAGGGGTCAACGGGTGGCGCAAGTGGCGCTCCGGCACAAATTCATTGGCGCGTGGCCAGATCTCTGGGTCACGGTGGAATGAGTAGATGGGCAGGTACATCCAGCTGTGGGCGGGCACACTGCGGACGTATATACATAAGTGTGTGTACCAGGGCACGGAGTGAGTGGATGAGTGAGTGACTGGGTGGGTGAGTGGGTGAGCGAGTCAAGTCAAACCACACATCAGCATACCAGCAGCGCACAACGCACGCATCGTCCTGCACAACAGCTGTCAACTGCCATCACCTACGCCGCCAACCCTTGGCACAGAATGTGCAGTGCACGGCACCGGGAAGGCAGGCCGGCGGCTGCTACTTTCGATGTGTATCAAAACAAGTGCTGCACACTGTAACCGACACAGGCGCACACACACAACACTCGTGTGGTCAAACGCAACACACGCGCGCGCACACACACACACACATTGCCGCTACTGGGCTCCCGCCCGCGTGACCCACCGCGTGCCCAGCACGTCGGCATCCGCCTGCGTCATGCGCATGCCGTTGACGGCCACCGGGTACAGCCGCAGCGCCTCGTCAATCACTGCGGCTGCGTAGGGGAACACGCGCGCCAGCTCCTCCGTGCCCCTGGCCACTGCTGCGCGGCCCTCAGGGGTGGCCAGGCCCGCACACACCTCGGCCGCCACACGCTCCTGCCACCACAGGTGCCAGGGTAGCAGGAGGATTGAAAGAGGTGGAAGGGCCACAGCGACGGTGAGAGCGATCGGCGAGTAAACAAGGAGAGGTGACAACAAGCACTGCAAGTAGGAGTGACACTTTGGCATGGAGCACAGTAGGGGCTGTACCAGGAACTGCAAACACCGCGCTATGCTTCCTTGCTTATGCCTAGGTGGCAGTCATATCTCAGCCGGCAACCTTTATGAAGGCAAACAATAACTGCAACGACGGCAGGCGCCAACGCATGATGCATGCCTTACCTGCACCTCCGGGTAAGCTGCCAGCAGGTGGACTGTGTACATCAGCGTATACGCGGTTGTCTCGTAGCCTGTGCAGGCAACGGCAGGTAGCGGGCAAGCAGTGCACGAGCAGTGGGTAGGTTGTGAAGTGGCTCATGGCAGCGTTTTCACAGTGTGAGCAAGGGCCATCCGGGGTCAACCAAGTGGGGTGACTGCACCGCAGCACTGCCAGAGCCGCGAATTGCCTTCAAGCGCTTGCCTGATGCAGTACACCGTCATATTGGTTCCTGACCACGGTTCCCGACCATATTATAACCATGATGCAAAAATACACTGTATGACACTTGTGCTTTGCACTCTCGCACTGACACATTGTGCACGGACTGGCTGCACTCCCAGCCTACTCGCAGGTCCCTCAGGAGGCCAGCCAGCATTGTGTGCACACTCACCGACCAAGAGGAATGTGAAGACCTGCGCCACGACCTCCAGGTCACTGAGGCCCTCCTGGCCCCCGCCCTCGGCGCCTGCAGACCCCAGCAGCAGGGCCATGAAGGAGCGGCGGCTGCGGCCAGGCAGGACAGCAGGCAGGGGCCATGACAAGACAGTATTCCGCTACACATGTTGCAGATCACAGCATGCCTCGTGTTGCAGAGTGAAGCACGATGGTGGTGGACATGGGCACAGCAGTGCAGCAAACTGAAGCAGCCAGGCTTGGGACAGAATGGGCAGGGCACATGGCACCGGGCTTTACCACGGCCCACAACAACGCAAGCAGGCTTGTGTGCATGCATGCCAGCTCGTGCAGGCCCCATGTGTCGAGCATGTCAGGCACTGCAGATTCACAGCCGCGAGACTGAACCCCGTCCTAATCTCAGAGAAGTCCCCACCCCAAGCCTCCTTGGCATCCCGCTTACTTAATGTCCTGGTCATGTGGCTCATTATCCACTTGCTTGACGTCGTCCGACACCCGCTTGCTGTGGCCGTTCACCTCTTGGCCCTTCACCTCCTGCCCATTCATTTTCCCAGCTGCCTTGGACGCCTCCCGCTGCCGCCACCGCGCAACCAGCGCCCGGCTCACGTCAATCATGATCTGCGGCAGAAGTGGTGCACATGAGGCTTCTGAAATTTTGATCCCAAGTACGAAATTAAGCTGCTACGACGGGGCTTGCGAGGATGGGCTTGGATAAGGGCCTGTTGAGATGGGTCTCGCTGCGCAGGGTCCAGTGTCGGCAGGAGCACAAGAAGATGTGCCGGGGTGCGATGGAATTACGGCATCACCAACATTCAGAACATACATGTGGTGTAAGCCGTGGGCCACAGGGCAGGCAAAGATGCTGCATGCTACCTGTTCCTCCCACAACACGGACCAGTTTGTTGCTGGCCCACATATCATGTACATGCAATCATATGCAAATGAGTACACACGTGGGCAGAAGACATGCGCACCTGCCGTGCCCGCACCGCCTGCACCTGACGGGGGTCAGGCCACACGTTGGCGATCCAGCGGATGAGGGGCGCAAGGGCTGGGAAATACAGCGCGTACTTGAGGTACTTGGAGGACCGGTCCACCTTGGTCTGCGCCACACAAGACGACCAAAGGACACACAGCAAGAGACATTCCCTAGCAGCCAGAGCGACACGTCAGATGCTGACGTGTGCACATTGGCCAGGGTACAACAACTACTGGGGGTAGGTTCAGGTGGAAGCAGCTCGTAGAAACTTGCATCAGGTGGAAGAAACTGGTAGAAAAAGATACTGAGCTGTGAAAAGCTCCAGTGCAGCTGCGTGTGGCCCCAGAATCAGGTGTCCTGCAGCAACCACTGCGCAGGGCTGCATGTGGTCTTGGTTGAATGACTCTGCCGTACAACAGCTGTGTTGGCAGGGTCAGGAAACATTCACTTTGTTGCATGGGATGTTGCAACAAAGCGAACATTTCCTGACCCAGTCATGCAACAAAGTGAACATTCCCTGACCTCCCCCATCAGATCGGCTCATGTGCACCACGACGTCACCACCACATCCCACCCACCACGTCAAACGTCAGCTGGATCGCATCTGCCAGCTCACGACCCGTGTTGGGCATGGCCTCAGAAGAACGGTCCACGGGGTCGTCCGACTGTGCATGTGGTGTGAGTTGGAGGCAGGCTGGTTCAGACGCAAGGCTGTACAGGTCAACATGGACATCTCTCAGCACCAAGCAAGTTCCAGGCAGCAGTGCAAGCTGTAGCAGGCAGGTGCTGCGTGATTCCGTCACACATGCTTGTGTGTACGAGGTGTGCGCACCTGTGTGTTGAAGTTGACACCAAACGCACACTCTCCAACCACATCCAGTGTCATGTCGCCCATCAGGGGGCCTGCAAATTAGTGTGCCATGAGAGCTGAGTAACACACAGCACAGTGCGTTCGGTTCAATTCCATTTTGGATTGTGCTAGAATGCAGCATGGCTACCACGCACACCCGCGTTGTTTCCAAAGCTCACTGTGCACATGAGCCGGTGCAACCAATGTCACAAAACTCAGTCACACCAAACACGCAGCCCGACGCATCGCATGGCCTCACCCATGTTGATTTCAGGCTGCCCCACGCGCGCCTCCAGGCGCGCCACCAGCCGCGCAATGCACTTGGACATGGTCTCTGTGTGTAGCTCCAGCGCCTGGTATGCAGCGGGTGGTGATGCGTGTTGAATTGGGTTGAGCAGCAGTAGACAGATAATATGCTGCAACTAGTTAGATCCAGAAAAGTTGGCGGGGGACGCGGGGCTTCATAGCACTGGGATAGGGCCGTGCTGGAGGACAATGCTAATACTGCGATGGATCAGCGAGAGCATCACACATCCAACAACACCCAACGGGATATCACAGGTGACACTCGGAAAACGTAGACTGGCATGAATGCAGCTTTGTCTTTGTCCAGCTCACAGCCGCCACCTACCTGCCGGTGCACAATGGCCGTCTCGAAGGCCTTGCGTGCACGCCGCCATGCTGCACCACTGCGGCCAGGGCAGTGTGACGTGTTGTGCACCATGCACTGTCAGTGCTGTGCCGCTCAGCTCACCTGGTGTTGACGGCCATCTGCTTTGTGTGGCTGGGGTGTTCATGTGACTGAGGAGCAGCACCCAACACAGACAGGTGCACCACAGTGGGCACACTCGAAGCCCAGGTGCCTTGGTGGCTGCACGACGAACTTTCGCCAGAACGCATCACACAAAAGCAAAGGCTGTCATCCATGGACCTCAAGCGCATTTAGGCCCGTCCACACTCACTGAATGTTGAGGAGGCCGGCGTCATTGATCGCTGCTGCGTCGCCCACCAGCAGGCTCCATGCGCCCACATTAGGCCGCACCAGCACGCGGCTCATGATGCGGCGCGCAATGTCCACATCAGAGACCACAACGTACGGGGTGGCTCCCAGCCAGACCTGCGGTACAGCCAGGGGTGTGGACGCAGTACATCAGGAGCCAGGCAAAGCACAGGGCAAGCACCTGGGCAGCAGGCGGCAGTCATCCCCAGATGGCAGGTGCACTCAAGAGTGCAGATCATGTGTTCATGTCTCATGAAGGCCACTGCATGCGCACATGCAAGGCAAGTGCACACAACGGCACATGCACGGTGGCTGATCAGTGATCACGCGCTGAGCATGCACACTGTGTGTATGCGAAACACACCTTGAACACTTTGCCATACTCCTTCTCGCACAGCTGCAGGTAGGATGTCATGTCTTGAGCCAGGATCTGGCGCAAGTTCCCCGACTTGGGCTCCCCTGCATGTGCGCCATGTTGCAGTGCACAGCAGTTAGGTGCTGGTGCAATTTGCCAGCCAAACAACGGGTGCACAGGATCACGCAGCACCCATGCATGCGCCAAAGCCCTCATTCGTATGTTTGGAAGCGTGCAGTAGTGGGCGCCATGGTACGTGCATTGGAGGGAAGTGGGGCGATGGGCGGAAAGTAGATGCACATGCTTGTAGGTGCAGAGACAGCTGCCCGCATGCATGCCAGGTCATCAACCATCTGCAGCCTCACCCCATGGCCCCTTGATGTTGCGGTAGATAATGCGCTGCTTTGGGTAATACACCAGATACGCCCACGCCGCGACCTACAGCGAAGCGGAAAAAATGGATGGTGCACAGGATTCTCGTGCAGAAACGCAGCACTGTGGTGCCTCACCCCGCAGCAGCCCAGGCCTGCAGCGGCCGCTCCCAGCGTGCGCCAGGTATCCATGCGCCGATACTGGCCAGTGCTCTGAGCACTGGTCGGTTTTTCACGTCAGGAGCTGGTGCTGACCAGATCTTGCGATAGATCTATAAGAACAACACAAAGAGTTCAAGCTCAGTCAGCCAGGCTCAGGCAAACAGTGACGACACACAAAGTCAGCGACTTGTTTAATCGACTTAATTGTGCGGCATGCAATTGAACCACATACTGTGAGACCCTTGTTGGTGCGGCACCAAGGTTCCAGTCGGATCCAATCGTCTCCGCACATCATATGGACAGTGCTTGCTACGCTACGGTCGTCGGCATTTATGGTATTTCTTTAAGCCAGGCGGATTCAAAGCAGTTATGGTCCCACTTTGTGCATCAAACACGGCAGTGCGACCCTTAAGCTATGCTAAGTATTAAGGCGTTGAACGCAGCAAGAAGGAATCAGCGCTATAGAGCACGTGCTGTCCGTTGAGTGCCAACCAACTTAGGATTCATGTCCAGTTCAAGTCAGCAGCCTCAAACGACGACGATGCATCATGCTTTTATAAACATCTGAGTATGTCATCAGAAGCTTTGGGGGCCCCTGTAAACCAGGGGGGCTCTCAACGATCCAGGTACAATGCGATGCAGCGTGGCGAAAGCCGTAAAGATAGAATCATTCGTATCGGAGCAACCACCATCGCCATCGCGGTGACAGCACGGGTGGTGCTTCCTCTCCTTGGCAGAACAGGCACGTGCCGATGTGCAGCACAGTTTTAGGAGCCGGCTGTACTCAGCTTGACTTGGAGGCTGGGGACCAGATGATTTCACCTTTACACCACATGCATCCGCAGTGAGATTCATTTTCCGCCGTGGTAAAGGCCACAAGGAGGCTCCTAGGGCAGCGGCCACAGCCCCCACAGCAGCAGAGCAGGTGCGTGTGCAAAGCACCATGCTCACGGTGCACCATGCAATGTGCGACCTCTGGGACATGCACAAGCGTGCGGATGCTTGCATGCACCGTGGGCATGTGCTGAAGCAGCGCTTGCACCGGCCTGCTGCACATTGACGATAATGCTTGTATCAACACCTTCAGCAGGGACACGTTGTTGCTGTGCTGGATCACATCGCACCTGGAACCTCAACCCAGTGCATGCAGGAGGACATTCCTCCCCGCATTACAACTTGTTCTCTGCCCGCCCTCCTGCGCAGGCCTCTGACGACTGGTGGTCTGTGCTGGCCACTCCACCCCCTACACTGCCCACTGACTACAAACAAGTAGCCAGCGCGCAGTTGCCCTGCAGCGTGTACGACTTCTACTACCATGTCCTGTCGGGGCAGTCCTCATGGCTGGAGGAGCAGCACAAGGGCATTGAGGGGCAGTACAACTTTGTGCGCCGGGGCTGGCGGCTGGCGCCACAGGAGGTTGGGGCGTACGCATATGCTGAGGTACGTAATACAGTGTACGCCACGCATGGCTGCATCATGATGTGATGCATGTGCGAGCCTGCGTTCGTGAACAGGACGTATGTCATTGCAAGTGAGGTAGCAGCAAGCCAGCGCACAGCCCGGGGAGCAGCACTGTTGGACTGGTGCCGTCACGCACCAGTTTGGCTTGACCTGCTTGGTTCACCTGGCTGTTGTGTTCGCTGTGACTCCGACAGTCCTCGTGCTGTGATGCCCCCTGTGGCTGGTATCCTACAGGACGGCAACATGCTCCAGGGCCTGGGCAAGACTGTGTTTGAGCACGTGCTGGGCCCTGCGGGGGCCGCGCCCGACATCGCGGGCTGCGGCTTTGCGCGCACCCTCACCTTCACCCAGCCCAAGCGGCCGCCCTCCACCGTGGACGCGCAGTGTGTGCAGCGGCAGCAGTACGCCGTGTTTGCGGGCGAGTGCCTGCTCATGGCCACCGCCATGTCCATGCTCAACATCCCCTTCAGGGAGTGCTTCACGGTGAACAGCCTGTGGGAGGTGAGGCCAGTCCCGGGTGTGCCGCGCGCCTGCACCATCACCATCTCCCTCAAGGTGCGCACACACAACCTACGCCCTGAACCCTGAACCTCAACCTCTATTGTAAACTGCAACCCTGAAACCCTAAGCCCTCAAGCCTAGAACCTCCCATAGCGTAGCTGGACTGGATCATCTGTGTGTTCAAGGTGCTGGACTGTGCTGGGTGTGGGTGCAAGACACGAGGGCATGTGCCTGCCGCTGGCGCAGCGGTGCTGATCAGCACACTGCTGTCCCAGGAGGTGCTGCGTTGAACCCAGACACAGCACCTGCGCATAACCTGACTCCATACGCCTGCCACTGAAGGCTCTTGGTGTTCTGAACCTGCAGCACCTGCAAGTACAAGAGACGCCGATCGCTGATATAGAAATGTGCACCTTCGGTATGCACGGCAGGTCCATTTTGTCAAGGGCACCCTCATGTCGGGCATTATCCGTGCAACATCCATGAACGACTCGGGCAGGTGTGTACCGCTCGCTCGGTGCTGCATCCTACTGCCTGCAGCATCGGATCTGCAGCACCTGCGCAGTGCACCGCATGCTAGCAGTAGGCCTGCTTTCTGGCCATGGCTGCATTCTCAATCGCGTTACGACACCAGCAACTGGACAGCTCGAGCAACTGAACAGAAACCGAATGTTGTGCACGGCTGGTCTTGTTGTCTCAACGGGCACACGGCAGGTTCTTCAAGACGCTGGTGTCCCGTATGGAGGAGATGCTGAAGGGGGCGCCCCCTGCTCCCCCACCCCCCCGGGACCACCCCCATCCGCCGCGCCCTCTTCGGCACCCCCAACCCCACTCCCAACCGCATCAATGCCGCCATTGATGCTCTGCCCTCGGAGCAGCGGCAGCAGCTGCTGGCACACACGATGCCCATGCAGCGGCAGCTGCGTGTGTTGCTGGTCATGCTGCTGCTGGTGGGTGGCCCTTGACATTGATATTTAACGGTCATGACAACATGGCATGTTACACAAGCTCCTGCATACTGGAGCCTCACTGCTGCCAGAGCCACTGGTGCAGCTGTGCACCCCATTACCCTTTACCCTTCCTTGCTTGCATGGATGTCACACTCACACTCATGCTGTGCTGATACACACATCCATGGACAGGAATGGTGTGCCAAGAATATAAGCAGTGCACTCCACTGTTCCTCATTCTATCTGCCGGGTACTGACTAAGTCTGACATACCCTTATGCTTTATGCTGCCTCATGTGATGGGCACCGCAGGTGGGCAGCGTGGTGCACCAGCTGTCGCTACACTATGATATGGATGAGCTGAGGCGCCAGCTGCAGTCATCACTGCTGGCTGGTGGTTCAGGTGCATGATTTGTAATTCTGTATGCAGGCATCTGATCCTGGCAGAGCTAGGACCTTGGTTAATCGTTGTGCCTGGTAGTGTGCACTAGGGACTATTGATAGCTACAATGAAAGTATGAAGTATGGCAACAATGTGCAGGTGCGCACAAATAGATAGGGTGTTCCCACCAGGATGTGTGTGAGCTTCCTGGAAGACTAATAGCGGTCCGCACTGCAAAATGTGTGTGGTATGAGACGCACTGCTGACTGGTTACTGATTGTCTCGAGTGGGTGCACTGCCTGTCCCACCTTCTCAAGTGTTGTGTGTGCCAGATGAGTGTGCGACAGCATGAAAAAAGATGGTACCAGAGAGTGAGGTGAGCAATACTCGCTGGTTAATGCACCAACCTTGATGCCACACTTGGTGCCTGTGACTGCTGCTGCCCGCTCCTTTTCCTCCTTGCTGTGGTCCAGGTCATTAGATGGTGAACCGCACTTTTGTAATGCACTCATTCTCGGCTGGCAATCTCGCCTACTGAAGTGCCACAGCAACTGCCAGCTCACAGCCTGGCAGGGCGCCTGGTGCTGGCAGCTGAGCACACCCCACCAGCAACTGGATTCTTTTCAGCTAGAAATAACCTGAAGTGCACTGCAGGAAGGGCTCTACTTTCTGTCGTTGGCTGTTTGTGCAGCGCAACAATGCCCCGGGCAACGCTGTACTGCCATGAAGTGATGCAAGAGGCGGGATACCCAGCCGCGGCAGGATAGGGCATGAATGCCATGCAGATGTGTTACAGGAAGTCGGCATGGAGCGCTCAATTGCAAGCACCCGCCTTTCCAAGAGATAATCCTTTTCCTAGTATTATACCAGACTCGCATGTAGCCTCCTACGCTGCTCATGGCGTCTTAAGCTCTAGGCAAGCAGTTGGGGTGCCAGGCACCCTCGTTCATTTGTCCTCTACTTTTGCTTCCTCGGCGGCCGCCGGCTCACGCCCCCTCCTTTGTGCCCGCCCCCCTTGTTCCGCTCACGCACGTGGGTGGTCTGCTTGAGCTTGTGTTGGGGCTGCTGCCGGGTGTGTGCCCATGACACCTGCTGGGCCGCACCTTCCCCTGCTTGGCACCTGCATCATGGTTGGTTGGTTGGTTGTTTCAACAGGTAATCAGCTGGTCGGCTGGTGAGTGAGGTTAGCCAGGAGTCTGCTGCCTTCGTCGGCATGGGTGCTCCTATTGGCTTACGCGAAACCAACAACAGGAGAAGCTCTGTGCCTTGCATGGTTGCACATGATATGTTGCTGTAGGAATCAGCGCATGTATGGCACAACACACAGCATGAAGCATGTCTGCTCGGCAGGGCAGCATCTTAATCAACAGAGTGTGGCGGTGACTGTGGACGCTATTGATCACAGCATGTGCCACGCACGCCACAGCAGACCCAACACAATTGGAGGTATGATCAGTGCCCACACCTGGGGCACTGGCAGGTGAAGAAGAAGGCACGCCGCAACTCCATGCGCCGTGCGCTGGCGGGCGCATCCACGTCAATGTAGCTGATGCATGCCTGTGAATCACACCACAAATCCCATTCACAGTATGCGCTACATGTGCACACTACCGTTTCATGCTGCTAGAACCCGCAAAGTAAGATGCGTATGTCTGGGGCGTCAAGTGGAAACAAGGTGCTTCAACCCTCATCGTGCCATGATACCAAGAAAAGCAGCATCACCCAAACAGATCTCTCTCGCCAACAGATCCCTCGCTCCCTTCTCTCTCGCGCTAACAGATCCCTCTCGCCAAGCCCGCCCATGCCAGCAAGGCTGTCTTGCAGCAGTTCACAGCGCACGCACATGGTGCAGCCACGCATGACGCACCTCGGCACCCTCAGCTATGTCCTCCTCAGCGCGCACTATCGCCCACACACCAGATGGCTCCACCAGACAGTTGGGGCTGCAGCAGGGTGCGCAGTCAGGGAAGGTGCACACAAACACGAATACCATATGAATAAACAGACAAGGTGCACACCAACATATACCCTACAAAAAGGACTCAGTAGAATGTACATACAGGATGAGATAAGCAGACAGCTAAGAGAGTGAATGGCAGCGTGAAGCACCATAGTACAGCACCAGCACAGGGCTCCCACATGCACATCTCAGCTCTCTGACATACCTGCATGAATGGTTGAAGTATGAGGCCGCGATGTACAGCTGCCGGCCCACCATGGCTTTTGCCCAGCTGTCACTTGGTCCTTTCACATCCTCTGGCCCTTTGACATCCCCTGGACCTGTCAGCTCCTGCCCTAGTGCAACAGCTGCATGTGCACCCTGTGACGGGCCTTGTGCATCACATTGTATGCTGGCAAGGTGTACCCCAAGGGCTTCGACCTCAGCACCAGCTCCTTCCCCCTGCTGCTCCTGCTGTTGCAACAGCGGCTGACCTTGAACATCGCTCTGCCTCTGCACCAGTGCCTGCGCACCATCGGCTGACCCTGGGGCCGTTCCGGGTGCCGCCTGTGGTGTACTTGGCGAGGTTGTTGCAAGTGCTGCCGTAGGGGCTGTTGCTTCACTGTCAGCTGCGGGGAGCGTCTGCGCCGCCCACACACCAAAGTTGTTGGACAGGATGCGGCCACACATGTGCAGCAGCTCAGCTTCGGAGGGCAGTGCCCCTGGCCAGCCTGCAGCCAGGCACACAGCGACAGCCCAGTCAGACCTAGTCAGACCCACTCTGCTCAACAGTTATGATAATGCTCGTGCTCAAATTCAAGCACCCAACGGGCATCCCCGTCTCGGGCTAGTAGGACTCACACCACTGCGCCTCTGGCCTGACTCACCTTCCTTTTGCAGTGCCCCCAGCAGCAGCCGCACCCCTTTGACCCATTCCTGCTTGTCAGGCCCCTGCACCTCATCCATGTGGGACTGCAGGGCCAGGAAGTCTGCCATGCCCAGGGCCCTGGGCTGCTGCACACAGCTGGCTCCCAATACTGCTGCTGCTGCTGCTGCTGTGGGACAGGACGGTACAGTGGCGGGGTCCTCGCCAGTACACGCTTTATCAGCACTGCCTTCACTACCAGAAGGGCTGGCCCTGCAGCTGGCGGTGTAATGTGTGCGCGGCCGCCCCTGTCCTTGCTCCTGTGCCTGGCTCTGCTCCTTCAGCCCGGGTCCTTGCTGCTGTTGTGGTATGTGCTGCCCCTGATGCTGACATGCATGCTGCTGTTGCTGCTGCTGTGCCTGGGGCGCAGGAGGCTGTTGAGACGCCAGGTACTCGCGCGCCCAAGCTTCCAGGCACATGTGCAGTATGGCCTCCATGTCCGCATCAAACTGTGCGAACAACGGATGGGAGGGCAGCGATTACACTGTGCCAACCAAGTGGTGGTTAGCGCGCACAAGGGCATCAAAAGTGTGAGCAACACTGCGGAGCATGAGTGCAAGACTGCAAGTGCAGTTCTGGAACAATGCCACACCAGTGTGCCCACTTGAACCCACCTTGAAGCTGCCCGAGAAGCGTTTCAGCACGCCACACACAAGCTTGTGAGGCACGGGAGCCACAACCCACTGCGCCGCCACGCGCCCAACACCACTGGCAAGCCCTGCATCCGCCTCCAAGCCTGAGGACCCTGATGTGCCTGTGTCTGCTGCTGTATCTGCATCTTGGCCCGTGTGTGCTGTTCGGCCAGCTGTGCCGACAGTGAGGGCAGCAGGCGGAGGCACGCGGCAACCCACTGCATGAGCCTCCCGGCATGCGTGGCTGCAGTAGTGAGCCAGGCCGCAGCCGGTGCACGAGATGGTGAGGCGGCCAGAGGGGTTCCCGCGCAAGCATGCGTGGCACACGCGCTTGCGGTGGGAGCGCAGCAACGCGGTCAGGAAGGGGGGACATGCAAGCACAACCTGCGGGCCATGTGGTCGGGCACTGTCAGCTGTAGCGGCACGCGGCAAGTGTGTGCTGCGGCCTGTGGGCTTCCAATGTGCATCTGGACTCAGCCCATGTCAAACGCAGGCAGCATCTAGACGCATGTGCGTACCTCGCCAGCTGTTATGTGCCTGGCTGCCACCAGGAACCTGCCCCGCTCCACATCATGTGCAAGGCTGAGAGGTAGTCCCTGAAAGTAGTCTGCTGGATTGCACGGCTGCACATCCAGCTTTGGTATCATGCTATCGGCACCAGACATTCACATGGCGCATGGTGAACGTTGATGCTATGCACGCCAGTACGTCCTTCGTAGCCGCCGTTTCGTGAGTGGACTCACCTTGCCCTCGGGGCCATGAGGTCACTCCTCGGAAGTTCGTCAAAACGCACCTTTTCGCCGACGACAAGCGCCTGCAGCACACTTGACCGACGCCCACTTGAAGTACAGGCGCTTGGGAGCTGTGGCCCCTTGCAATTAGGGTTTCATTTACATCAGTCGGCATGACGATAGGCTTTTCAGCGACTGTTTCAATGTTTGCGGCGTCATGCCGTGGGCGCCCAGTGGTGAGCATGTGCACATGTTGTTTTGAGTGCATTCTACCCAGAGCTCGCAGCTCTCATGTTTGTGATTGTGGTTGGGCATCCTGCTGGCAATGCCAGACGCGCATGTATCTCAAATGTGGCCTCTTGTCCTTGCATGCGACATGCGAGCCTGGATCGCACTAGGGATGGTGGATACCGTCGTGGCAGCAAGCGGGCTACCGCCTTGGCCTGACCTGTCTCTGCTGTCGGAAAAATGCGGGTTCATATCTGTCTGAAATCTCGTTCGGTCCACCACAGGCGCTGAACTTGGCGCGTCTTATGAGCACGGCGGCGGACTTCAGCCACCGCTACCACCCGTCTGGGCTGCACCACGCTGTGCAAAACTCCCAGACTCTGGAGGCTGTCCCTCAAGTAAGTTGCACCAGAATGCATGCGCATGTACAGCAGCGACAGATGGCACGATACTTTGCACGGTGGCTACTGAGGAGCACAGGGAGCATGTACATGATCGGAGGCTTGGCAGTAACCTGGCTATGCTGTGTTACCTGCTGCATGGTGCTGCGAGTCCTGAGCTCCCATGGTACAGATCCGCCGAGCACTGAGTTCCTCGGTGTGTTGAATGCTGAACATCCATGCCGCACGCAGTTTGGCGGCCACACAACCAACACTACCACCGCCAGCCACAACTGGGGGATCACACGTGTGCCGACACCGCGTGAGATGGTGCGCTGGCCACCAGCTGCTGACCCCGTGCACAGCGCTTCCCAGGTTTCTCAGGCAGTCACGATGACGCTCTTGCAAGCATGCTGTCAATGGGGTTGTGTTACCCGGCATGCAGCCTCACAGGACTAGGAGCAGACTAGTGCCCATCTGTGCTGGGATGCCTGGAAGCATTGTGCGGCTGCGCGCGTGTCGCGCCCCATGCATGCCAGGTGCACACGCTCATGTATTACACACCATGTCGTGTTGTGGTTCACGTGCTGCGCATGCATAGGTCGCTGCGCTGGATCAGTTTGTGGTGGGCCAGCCTCACGCAAAGAAGGTGCTCGCTGTGGCCACACACAACCACTACAAGCGCTTGATGCAGGTACAGGGGACACACTGGGGGGGGTGTATGAGTCTTGTACACTCATACACATGTGCAGTCTTGTGATTGTGAGGGACGAGGCAGCCACAGCTGTGCATACCGTAATTGTGTGCGTGCATTGTTGATTTTTGCGCTTGCGCGGGTGTCGGGTGCATGCACGCCTCTTAACCAGGCTGCAGAAATGGTGGTGGCGCACCCCTTGCATGTGGAATGCGTACATCCAGCTTCCCCACCGCCCTTGCCCGTGTCACAGAGTGTGTACCCACATAGTAGTGTACACATGCATTGAGTATGTGGTACATAACGCCGACGTTTACATCACATGCTGCGCCACACGACACACCCATAGCGGCGCAAGCTGGATGCGGCCAAGGCGCACACCGGTGCAGCAGCCACACACGCGATGCAGCACGGCCCCGGCCTGTCAGCCAACCCCCACAACGAGGTGCGCAAGCTGCAGTGGCAAGAATTCTCTGAGCAAGTCTGGCCTGCTGCTTGCATGCAGCACCCCCATGCGGCTGGACACACTGCTTTGACGGCAGTTGTTCCATGTGTTTTCATGAAGGGGGTTGGGGTGGTGGTCATGATGCCGTCTGCACATCTCGAGCTTGTGAATGATGTGCCGCAACCTGTTGTACCCTGATGTACTGCAGGTGCACATGGAGGTGGCACGTGGGCACTACCCACAGTACGGCACCCCTGCCCCACCCAACGAGCCACACTCCCAGGTGTGAGGCAGTACCGTGTATTGGCCTGGTACACATGGGAAGGGGCATGTGTGACAGTGATGTGCGGGCGACTGTGCCTCAAGAGACGATGTGCCTTCTCCTGTGCCCCTGCCTTCTGTGCGTTTTGCTCCGTATTTCATGTTGGTTAAAGTCCTGGCTATTGTAGCTTTTGTGCTAGGCTGCCCTTTCCATACTGGGCTGCCCCCTGCTTGTGTGCCGCTCCCGCAGTTCAACTCGTTCATGGACGTCGCGCATGAGGCCCCCATCCAGGACACGTTGGCCCGGGGCGGCAGTGGCGGCAGCGCCCCCTCTGACGGCCATGTGGAGGCGCGTGTGGGCAGCATGCGTGGTGCGTGGGGCAGGTGGTGTGCATATTTAAGGCACGGCAGCGCAAAGCATCACAGGCCTGCGCTGCTTCATGAGCATGTGCGCTCCGGTGCGCACTGCTGCACATTGGTGTTTAAGCAGTCCAGCACAAGCTAAGCTCGCACAAGCAGCCAAGTCTTTTGGGGGTTGTGTGTGTGTGTCAATGCGCAGGCGGTGCGCACCCTCATCACCCCCACCACCACGAGCGTGTGTCCCCCACCGGGGCTGGCTCTGGGGGCATCTCCCGGGGCCCTGGCTCTGGCCCCACAGCCACCACACGGCTGGGTATCACCCCAGCGCTGCACCACCCGCACCAGGGTCCCAGCCCCGCGGTCGCTGGTGCCATGTCTCCCATGCATGATGCGGGTGCGGGGCATGGCGGCAGCGGGGGCATGGGCGGGGCAGGCGGCCGCGCGCGGGATGTGGCGGCCGATGTTTTCGGTATCGATGACGCAGTGGAGCTGGACAAGAGCAATTTGGTGATGCTGGGGCCCACTGGTAAGCAGCAGTCCCATTGCTTGAGCATCAGCAGCCCATGCCTTTGGGACTGTGGTTCAGCACTGCTGTCCACTTGGCAGAGAAGATGGGGAGGGACATGTGTTACTTGTATTGTCGGAGGGGAGAGGCGTGTCGGCTATCTCGGGCCTCACGCTCGTCTGCATGTGATTATCGTCGTTTTGTTCCATGGCCTGTTGGGCCGTAGAAACCGTGACACCCTTGACTTTGCCTCCTGTGCATGCAGGCTCTGGCAAGACACTGCTGGCCAAGACCCTGGCCCGCCTGGTCAACGTGCCTTTTGCCATGGCCGACGCCACCACCCTGACACAGGTTGGATGCATCACATCCTTCTGCACATCTTGGGGCAGTGCTGGCGATGTTGCCTGCGTTGCTTTGCTTGCCTGATTGTGGTTACCTAGTTTGCAGTAGTGCAAGGCAGTGATGCGGGGCTGCAGCACCCAGCTTGAACAGCTAACATGGCGCCAGGGGCCAGGGGAGATCAGTGGTGTGCGCAAAGCATGTCGTTCCCTGGCGGTTGTTTGCAGTGGCATACAAGGCTTGCCACCGACTTGCCTCATGGCTGTGGCTCACACCAATATGATGGTGCTTTCCATAGTGCCTAATTGGTTACTGATCAGTTCCACTGCGTACAGCACAGTTATGATACGTCGGCAGCATATGCGCCGGCCACTGCCTGCAGGCGGGCTACGTGGGTGATGACGTGGAGTCCATCCTGTACAAGCTGCTGCAGAGCTGCAACTTCCAGGTGGAGGTGGCGCAGCAGGTGGGTGGTGGGCCACGTGGTGGGTCACCCAGCATCCTTGTTGCTTGCGTGCGGGTGTAGGCTGAGTACGTTGAGGTTGTGAGAGGGTGTGGGGCGGTGCGCATGTGCGTGTACCATGGGATGGTGCAGGCAAAGTTAGAGGGTACAAACCGCTCGAGTACAACAGCTCTGGCTGGGTTTGCAGAGATCTGAGGCAGGGAAGGTTAAAAAATGGGGCAGAGCAACGCATCAGAGCCCACGATCAGGGCCCTTACCTACAGGCTGGCTACACAGCAGGGCATTGCACGCTGACACAACACGTTGTGACCATAATGTTCGTGCTGCACGGGTGTACTGCCTCCATCCGCCGCCCGTACTGCCTGCTCGCCTCGCTGCACCGCTGCAGGGCATCATATACATTGATGAGATCGACAAGATCGCCAAGAAGAGCTCCGAGGGGTTCACCATCACGCGTGACGTGTCAGGGGAGGGGGTGCAGCAGGTGGGTGTGAACGGCTGCATGCATCTTCATCTTGCAGGATTTTTTTGAGGAATGCAGTGAGACAGTGATGCTGCTGGTTGGGGCTCATGTTGCTGTCTGCGCCACATCACACCTTGTGTGCTTGCCGTGCCACTCTGGATGTGGCCAGACGGGCAGATCCAAAAGCACCTCTTCGTTATGCTTCCCACCCAATCAAGATGCAATCAAGTACACACCTCACACACACACCCCACTGCAGGCACTGCTGAAGATGCTGGAGGGCACCGTGGTGAACGTGCCTGAGAAGGGCGGCCGCAAGAACCCGCGTGGTGACTTCATCCAGGTGGGTGCTCCATCTAGCGTGTGTCTGCCATGTGTTTGTGTTTGTACGTGCGCCAATAATTGGCCCACTGTACTGCCAGTGTGCTGCTGGATGCACGGCAAAGCAGCGCAGCTGCAGCAGCATGGCTAGTCCATGAGGGGTTGAATGTGGTATGTAGTGCTAATCCCCTCATATGGAGCCACCCTGCTGCTGCTCTATGACAGAGGACAACATACCATCACGGCATCAGAATACATAATCCAGACCTGGCATCTCATACCTCACACCTCCCACCTCCCGCATGTCCTGCGTACACACACCTCACACGGCACAGGTGGACACGCGCGACATCCTGTTCATTGTGGGCGGTGCCTTCATCGACCTGGACCGCCAGGTCATGGACGCGCGCGTGCAGGCATCCCTGGGGTTCGGCAACGAGGTGAGCGCTGGTGCCCAAATGGCTGTGCGTGCGCCACCACTGATGCTGTGTTTGTGATGGCTCTGTGGGCGGCTTGCATGTGCTGCTTGCGCATGCTGCATGCTGCACTTTTATGCTGCAGCTGTCATTGTATGGTGGGTGCGTTAGGGTTCAGGATATGTGCTCTGTTGCGGATTGTGTGATGTGTGTACGCACTGGATTGGTGGTCCTGCTCTTCTTATCATTCTGCGTCCACTCTTGAAGGGTGCTCTGACTGCGATTGTGATAGCGCTCAACATCTGGTCGTTTGCATGTGCGTATGTGTGTCGCATGGCATACGCCAGGTCTCGGCTTGCCCTGAAACAGGATGAGCAAAGAGACAGGATGTGCTTACCTGTGGTGCTGCCTCAATGACACCTGTCATGCTGCCTCGATGACACATGCTGTGCACCTTATCACTACTTGTAGGTGCGTGCACGTGACATGGGACGTGTGGGAGGCACCAAGCTGTCGTCTGACATCCTCAACCAGGTGTGTGTGACAAATACTGCTTCCACTGCTGGCTGTCGGCCCTACTGCCAGCTGTGCAGCTTGCAGCACCCAGCGTGCTGCTCGTCGTGTGCAGCACGTGCTGCCACTGTTGCTGCTGCCACTGTGGCTGGTTCACGGTGGCGCTCTCACACTTGAGTGTTGTGATGCATTTGTGGCTGGCTCTGCGCGTTGACCCCCAGGTGGAGCACACCGACCTCATCGCGTACGGCCTCATCCCCGAGTTCGTGGGCCGGCTGCCGATTGTGGTGTCGCTGCAGGTGTGTGCTGCTGCTACACAAAACACTGCATGGCAAGCGTTGTGCATGTTGAAGTGTGCACTCAAGCGGGCTGAAATTCCGAAGAGGGTCAGCAGCAATCACCTCAGGCATAATGTGAGGCACGGATGTGACCGGTTGCTGACGGCATCCACCTCAGCCCCTGGCGTGCACAGCACCCTGCCGCTGGCTTACCCATGCTCCTGCGGGCGAGTCACTACAACTTGTACCATCACCCTTTTTCGCGATGCTGTACTGCCTGACGCGTGTGCATACTGCTACACGGTCGCGTTGTACTACAGGAGCTGACGGAGGACGAGCTGACGCGGGTGCTCACGGAGCCGCGGTCCGCGCTGTGCAAGCAGTACAGTGCGCTGCTGGCCATGTCAGGCGCACGCCTGTGCTACACACGCCCCGCGCTGCAGGCCATCGCCCGCAAGGTGTGGGATGATAGTCACAAGTATCAGCACTGCTGCTGACTTTAAATGTTGCTGAAGGGTTGTGGCAACAGACATGCCGTGCGAGCGCCATCCTGACGAGGCCATCTACCCTGTTGCTGCACTGCTGCAAAGCCGTGTTCGCTGACCCTGCCAGCGCACATCTAACCTGCAACTACTGAATGCTGCCACAACCCGACACTCTTTTCCCCCTGAGGCTGTGGGGTGTGTTGCTGCATGTGACCGAGCCACAGGCGATGTCCAAGGGCACAGGCACACGTGGGCTGCGGTCCATCATGGAGTCCCTGCTCACGGAGGCCATGTATGAGATCCCAGACATTGCCTCACGTGGCGCTGACAGCCGCTGTGTGGTGGTTCTGGATGAGGAGACGGTGGTGTCAGGCCGCCCCGCACGCGTGCTCGTGGGCGCACAGGTGGGCAGTACTGCTTGTGGCCCATGTGCCTCGCGCCCTGCTGCCCTCTTCTGCCCCCTCCTCCTGTTCATCTCCTTGCTGTGTGCGCTGCTTGCCTGCTGTTGGTCGCCTGTGCGTGCACTCCATGTGCATCTCCTGCCGTGTTCATGACGTGCCAGCGCCCTTGTCTGCTCCTCGCCGCCTTTGTATCTGCTTTCATCATGAAGCTGGTACAGCTATGGTGCACCCTGTCTGCAACGCAGCGCCCTCACCTGCCTGCAACTGCGCTGTCGTGCACGCGTGAACTGTGTGTGCAGGCTGCAGCCTATCTGGCTGAGGAGGAGTATGTGGAGCCAATGGCGGCTGAGATGGGCCGCTGAGCATGGGGGGGATGACCGCAGCCAGGGCTCCAAGCGCAAGCCTTGGCCGAGGTGCTTTGCTGGCAACCCAGCAGCACATAGGCATCTTGAGGGTGCATGTAGAGTGTGGAGTCATGGAGTGGCCTCCAATGTTTGCAGCCCTGGCTCAGAGTGTGTGAGGTTGGTCTGGATGACGGTGCTCCAGCTCATGGCGCGATGCACGTGTGTGCACGTGGGCTATGGGTTGGCGCATTGGGCGTGCGATTCCACGCGATGCGCGCGCCCCTGAGAGCCGGTGGTCAGCCGTGTCTGTGTGAGCACATGTGCGTGACAGCACCAGTGAGTGCTGTTGTTGGTAGGACGGGGGTTGCTGAGCTTGCCACACTTTGCATTGTCTGCCTGTTCTCTCTGTGCTTAATTGCGTGATGGCTTCAGCTTGTCTGGTTTCTTACTGAGGCGGCCAAGATACTCCCATGAGGGCCCTGCTTTCTGGGGCGCTGTCTTACGCTGTACACTAGCATGACC
This sequence comes from Haematococcus sp. NG2, assembly GCA_004335575.1. Classification (NCBI taxonomy): domain Eukaryota; kingdom Viridiplantae; phylum Chlorophyta; class Chlorophyceae; order Chlamydomonadales; family Haematococcaceae; genus Haematococcus; species Haematococcus sp. NG2. Next base: position 485,946 of record QAXD01000168.1, on the reverse strand, counting down.
CCCCTTTTTCTCCCTTCTCTGTGTTTCTGTACGACCTTCTTGCTGTATACCAGCTGGCTAGGGCTGCATGCCAACCCTGTGCTTTCTCCCTTGTTCTTTTATGTGCTTTGGTGGGTGGACCATCTTTATCAGGCTTTTTGGCAGCAAGGCAGGGCACAAGCATGTCTGATACTACTGCTATCTTGAACACATCTATATGTTGCTCACTCCTTCAGTAGCTTATGGACTGGAAGGTGTGATGCATGATGTTCTGCTCGGTCTTTTTATGTGCATCTGGTGGCTTGTACTTCCTATTGTGTTTTGGTTGGTGGCGAGCAACATTCGTGCTGTGAGAAGTGGCATGCAAACAAACAGGGTGCAGCAAAGCTGCATGCAAAAGCCTCCCATCATGCTGCGGCGTACTTAGCTTTGGTCGTGTGTGGCAGGGCCATTGGGTGTGCGAGCCTGTCGTTCTGTTGGTGGTTGCCATCAGCACCATGCTCTCACACGTATGGCCCCGCATCAGCTTATACAGATGAATTGATCATGTTGTCCTGTCTCATTTCTTACTTGTTTCACTCCCAAAGGATTTGTGTTCTGTTTCAACAGCAAGCCGTTGTTTATTCTGAGTTTCTGACAGATGTTGGTTGAACCACTGTCTGTGGTCATGCACAGGATGTGCAGTGCATTGTTGGTGCAGGGTGTTCTGGCAATGGCATGTCATGCATGATCAACGCTGCATCCTCAGCCACATGTTACAATCCGTGCGTATCGGAGCTCCACTGGCCTCCCATCCATGCATCAGCTGCCTCGTGCTAAACCAAGGTGGAGCCCAGGCCTCAACCCCCATTTGCTCATCTGCACTTGCCACTGGGAAGTGCTAGGAACAGCCTCAAGAACCACTCTGCACCCACAACCAGCAACTGCCATAGCGCTGGGCGAAGCAGCCGCCACCTCGCTGCATCAGAAAGAACGCGCATCAGTAAACCCGTGATACATTTGTTCGATTGTTGTACACGCTGCTTGCACACAGCTCTCAACACGCTTCTCCTTACTCAGGAGCATCACCATGTTCCTCTCATCAACTGCAGAAACCACAGGGTGATCAGCCCAGTCAGCCCCGAGCAGGCATGTCAGAAGGGTGCGTACTGGCTCACTCCCAGTCATCAATCGGCTCTGTGCTGACAGGCCGCCTGCCAGGTGCTGGACGTACAGGTGCCACAGGTGTAGCTGGGCCTGATCGGGGTTGCCCGTAGTACTGCTGCTGCACCCCCGACCCTTGCTGGGCTGCATACCCTTCACCTCCACCTGCACCTGCACTCTGCTGGCTCTGTGCTTCAGGGCTTCCATACCACTGGCTGGCTGGCTGCACTGGCGGCTGCTCTGGCCACCCGCTAGGGCTGGTGCTGGCAGCGTACTGGCTGGATGGCTGGTAATATGCGTCAGGAGCTGCAGGCAGCATGCCCTGTCCCCCTTGGGGCCCAGCATCATACCCAGCGGCTGGCGGGTAGTAGTAGCCAGCTTCTGCTGCCTGCACAGGCTCTTGCTGCACTGACGCATATGCTGCAGCTGGGTCATACGGCTGGGTGGCGTACATCTCAGCACCAGCAGGCCCAGCTGCAGCCTGCATGCCCTGCACCTGGGGTGCACCCCACCGCCCGCTGTAGGACGCATCCAGTGGCTGCTCTGTGGCTGGTGGCTGCGCGCCCCAAGGATATGGCTGCTCCCGAGCAGGTGGCAGGTATGGCCCTGCCATGGGTTGGAACCCCACAGGTGCCTGCCCGTTCATGCCGTAAGGCGGCATCCCCGCGCCCATGTCCTGGTACGGCGCCTGCTGCCCTGGCACCTGCTGGTATGGCATGCCGTAGCTGGCAGCCCCTGGAGGTGGGGGCAGTGCCCCTGGTGGCTGCATCAAGCTCTCAGCTGCCTCCCCTTCCTTGGAGCGCAGGCGGAAGGTCTCAATGCCGTACCACACAGCCACGGACGTTGTAAGCGCCTGTGCGGTGGGGCACCCAGGTCCACAGTTTACGGCTAGCGTAAGGTGTCATGACATAGTACCTGCCCCAACGCAGTGGGGCCGTGCAAGAGGGAGCAGCTGCAATGTCCCAATACGATGTTTGTGGCCCTGGGCAGCAGCTGCAGCAGCTGCACACGGCTGCATGTGCATATAGGTGCAAACCCTTATACACACCTGGCACAGCAACAGCAGCGGGTCCAAGCGCCAGCCCTGGAAAATCAGGGTGGACCCCACGATGGAGATCATGGCAGCCACCACGATGTCTGCATCCCGTGACACCTTTGTCTGCAGGTTGCGCATCTAAGGGAAGTGGTACAGGGTGCAGGGTGCAGTGTCAGCTGCAGCTTTTTGAGGAAGGGTTGATGAGTGTGGCCATAAGGCACATGATGCATGCAAAGGGCAGCATGCACATGACTTACAGCGTCCTTTTCCTATTGCATGGGGCACAGTCAGCGCACACTCTTGGCCACCATGCAGTGGAACGCATGGGCTGCTACTGCCTCCAGCTGCACACATACCTGGAGCAGCAGCACGCCGCAGCCAATGAGTACGGCGCCCAACACCAGGGAAGGACTGGCAAAGTCCACATTCACCATGGCCCGAGCGTCAACGGTGAGGCTTCTGGATCTGACGCTGCGCCTCTGGCGTGTCATTGCAGTCGCCTTCATGGCAGCCCGAGGCCCAGCAGGAGCACAAGCCGGACGGCACCATGACGCCTGATGGATGTGCGATGGTAAGTATGTCATGTCAGAAAACATAGTATGACAATACTCCTTACTGAAGTTGGTAAATTGAGCCCTTACTTGAATGGACACCGATGCTGGCTTGCCGACGCATGGCCGCCTCAAGGGGAGCACTGGAAGTGTCTGCAGAGAGTAAGGCATTGTCAATCGCTGAAACCGCCCTTCAAACCCTGAACTTGTGGCATACCTACCCGAAGTGCAACACAGCTCCTTGACTGCTGCAGCATGCTCATCCTCTTCACGATTTACGAAAGGGCAGGGCTTGCAGAATATGGCACTGCTCTCACTCATTGTGTTGTGGTTGCGCTCCTAGGGGCTTCTGCCGCGCACGTTGCATTCTCAGCTTTCTATTGCTCTTAAATAACGTTGTTGTGCACCGATTTGCTGCGTCAATGACGTGCAAGCTTGTGCCGGCAGCAGACAGACATAGCTCATCCAGCATGGAGGAGGTTGAGGAATTGCAGCCTGTGGCATCTCACAAAACTCAGCAGCAGCTAGCACAGACACTGCATGCTGACGGCGGTGAAGTGCATGCAAGCATAACAAATGGCACAGCTACAGCACTGGAGTGCTGCAAGTACATTTGTGCAGCATGTCTGGGGTCATTGGGGCTGTTTGGGAACAGTGTGCTTCAGTTCATTTTCTGCTACGTGGTGGCACGTATGCTGGAGCTGCCCCTCGTGCTGCCAGCACGCTGGAAGCATGCTGACTATTTCGCTCGCCTGCTCCGGCGCACACGTGGGGGTATGGGCGAGACCCCTGCTGCTGGGCCAGCTGCTCTCGTGGCGGCAGTGCCCGACGAGTTGGCATTGGCGTGCCCCATCGTGGCTGACCGTGTGTGTCTGTCACATCCAGGGTTCCGGTCTTGGATATCAGGTGCAGTGAAGCCAGCAGATTTCTGCACCTTACCTGGTGACATCTTATGATCGTAAAGAATCCTGCACATTTCTCATTGCGAGGCACTGCCTCCTCCTCAAGTGTGGCATTGACCATTTTCATCCAGTGCCCATTTGCTTGCAGATCGAGAACCGTGTACGAGTCTCGCCAAGTCGTTGGGCATGGCATCAGGTGCAGAGCTGTCTGGAAGGCAGTTGCGGCGCTACTTTCCACAAATAACACCTGACATCCTGCAGGGGTACTGCCGAGAAGTTGGGCTTGCTCCTCTGCCACAACCTCCACCAGATCCAGAGTAAGTCTCACAGCTTGAAGGGCCCATCAGATAACGGGTGCAACCATTGCAGCTGCATCAGTCTTGTTCTAGGTAGCTGGCTGTCTTGATCTTTCTGTTCAACAAATGTTTCACGCTTCTGTGTTTACAGGATGTTTCATGCTTCTGTCTTTACGTTCAGGAACCTGGACCCTGCTGCAGGCGTGGGCCTGTGGGGCTACTTCCAGTTCTCTACCTCCCACTTGGCCCCCTTCAAGCAAGAGATCCTGGAGACATTGCACATGGCCAAGCATGTTGAGCTGCAATCACTGATGCTTACGGCTTTGGGCGCCATGCTTGGGTACCACAGGCCTTTGGAGCGCAGCGAGGTTCGTCTGGTGGCATGCCATGTGCGCCGTGGGGACTTTAGGGATCTGTCACACCATGCCGAGGACAAGGCCAGCTTCAAGTCAGGTGTGCTGAAAAGCCTGCAGGCATGCAACCCTGTCCTGTTAACCCTGCCAAACCTGCAGCACGTTTCTGCTGCATCTATGCACTGAATGTATGTTGTGCTGGTGCTGATAACAACACAGCACCATACGTCTTCGCATCTCGAGTGTCGAATCGTCAGGCAGCAGTTCCTATGGGCTTGTGTGTGGCCGGCTTGTGGCGATGCATCACTGTTCATGCTGGTTTTGCTCCTGGTTGGCCACAGGCATGCGGTCCTCACCACCGTTCGAGGATGGTCAAAGCCAGTCATGGGCCGACCCTTCTGGTGTCTTCTTTGCAGTGAGTGACCTATGTTGCGGTACCCTTTGTGTGCAGGGCGGACTCGCTCATACTTGCATGTATGCATGTCAACCAGTATGGAGTATGAACTGCTCGTTCCACGTGTGTGCTGCATGCAGTGCCCAGAGTCGTGGTTTGAAGCAGCTCTGGCCACGCTGCAGCCACCTCTCAAACCTGTGCTGGTTACCACTGCACAGCCGGGAGCTGCTGTCCATGCCAGCTGCACAGATCCAGGCCGCTGCCATCGCAGCCAGCTGATGGAGCAGCAGGAGCATAAAATTGACGTGCTATGGGTGTGCACGGATGACGATGATCTGGCAGCTCAGCCCCACGTTGGACCGCATACTGCCCTGTCATGGGGTTCTCATGCCCTGCAGCCATATCTGCACACTGGTGCTACTGCTGTCAGCCCACAGCAAGACACAGCACCAGCTGCGCAGCCTCGACCACCCATGGTCCTGGGCCCTTCCATGTGCACCGTTGGCGGACCTGGCTGCATCTCAGATGCAGGTGCTGCTGCTGTTATGCATCCATACACCCCAACACCCAGCACTGGCAGCAATGGGGGCGACCTCCAGGCACACCCGACTTTGACCTCCTCACCTACCAGCCCCAGTTCAAGGCCACATGCCAAAAGCAACATGGTGCTCGTGGATGGTCTGGAGGCGGACTTCTGGCTGATGCGTGAGGCAGATGTGCTGTTGTGTAGCAACTCCACACTCAGCTTTGCTGCTGCGCTGCTGAGCCACCACCATCTGCGCGGCACGAGCCCTCTATTCATGCGTCCGGATGCTGAGGTACAAGGTTTGGTAAGCTTCAACCCGTGGGCCAGTCTCCCAATCATCCCCAGCAAACCAGTCCCCAGCAACCACAGTATCCATGCACACCGGGCATCGGTTAGGTCTGACAGCAAGAGTACGTTGAGATGAATTGCGGTAGCGCCACAACCAGTTGTGACCAGTTGCTTGAAGAACATCACGTGGTTTTGTTAGAGGCTTGAGGGTTTAGGGTTCAGGGCTTGACGCATTATGGGACACTTGAGCGCCTTGGATGACGTAGCGATTATGATACTGTGGATACGGGTCCGTATTGTCCCTTTCTATGGGACGACGGTGCAGATCAATTGTTCAACGGTTGCCTTGCAGCATTCCTCACGTGGAACAATGTAATTAGGCTCGTTCTTGCCTGGCGTGATGTGGGAAGTGGCCGAGCTTTGGTTCTGGAGAGGGCTCGCTGCCTACACCACATACTACCTATACAAGGGCAGTGGGTTGCCAGGTAAGGCCTGGCTCAGAGACTCACAGCATTTGTGCTTGCTTGGGCAAGGGTGCACATCATGCATCATGATGCAGTCGTGCTGGGCCGCACTCCTAATCATGCTGCCACCCTGCCAGCCTGCAATCAACATGCTCAAGACACTAAGGAGAGTGCCTCGACTACAGGGCTGTTGGCAGTTCTGTTGTTCGCGCTAATCTTCCATCGGCCAAGGTCAGGAGACAGAACAGGTGGGCTGGGCTCAAAAACTCGGAAACATCACCGTTAGGACAGTTGTACTTGCAGCCCTGATAGACACAGATGTATCATAGTTGCTCACGCCCTGACATCAGGAAGGGATCGCAGCACCTGGGTGCATGGGAACAGCAGTGATTTCGCATCAACGCTGCATGCAACCTTCACACGTGCCACAGATGTTGCACGGAACAGTTCTGGGGATCAGGGATGGACGTTTGGCGCTCTGGCTGTGCCAGCGCTGATGCTTGCCCTCATAACGATGGGGAAAGGTGTGTTGCAGATGCTGCTGCATGTTGCTCATCTCGCCAACCGGATATGAACATACGATGCTGCTGGCTGTGCTCGCATGCATGTAAGCTGTGAGGTCATACTCGGCTGATTCTCTCGCATTTCTTCATCCTTCATTAAATGCAGCTATGCCATCCCTACTGGTCCTGGATGTCATTCTCATCACACTTGTATGGTCACCCATCCCGTCTGAGTCGTTACTGGAGGAGCCGGACTTTGTGTATGGGATCGTGCGAGTGAGGGCTTGGGTACACGCAACTGACATGTGTGCGCATGCTGGGGCATCTCTGAACTGATGTTAGCCCGATGCACCTCAGGCTGCCAGTGAACGTGGGAAGAGCTGTTGTTGGATTGTCGATCCTGACGGCAGGCATATGTGTGAGCTGGCAGTTAGAGCCGGCACACACGCGTCAGCATGCAGGCAACAATAGCCTGCGTGGCAGGGACTGCTTGCTTCGTTTGATGCCCAGACCACCTCTCTTCATGGCGACGTGACAAGCCCAACCATTCTTCTTCTCACGGTCATGCATGTGTGGCCTGGCCTGCACGTGCAGGCCGCTGTGGTCTTCATCTTCAGGATGTGGGACGAGAATGCAATCCCTCTGGACTCCTGGTACACTGTGGTCATTGTGGTGCTGCTGCTGCCGGGGCCTGCATGGGCCACACGCTGTGCAATCTGGCTCCTGCATGGCCTACCTCGCACCTTCACCGTTGTGCGTGCGGCATGTTTGACTATGCAGCATGCGCGCCATGCTGACACAGCCGTGGCTGCCCAGCATGTGGCTAGCTTTGTGAATTTCAGGCACCATACCATGGTGCATGTTGCTTGCTTCTCGTTGAGGTGCGGTGCAGATGTACTGTAGCCACTGCCCTAGTGCAGCTGCTACACTGGGCTGACTTCTTGCAGTTTGGCATATGTGCTCACATGGTCGCCCTGCTGTGATGTTTGTGGCACGACAGGGCGAGGCGTTGGTGCTGGGTCAGGCAGCGTACTTGTTGGGGCGGTACGTGCTGCTGACATCAGCGTGTATCGCTTCTGAGGTCGCGACGTCGGCGTGGGATGTGATGGCCCCCGCCAACGTGCTGCACATGCAGCAGTGTGGTATCTCCGGAGGCTACGACCTGTCGGTGTACGCAGCGGCATGCATTGTATTTTGGGCGGTGGTGTTGTCAGGGGTGCTGCTGGCGATACCTCGTCGCAGCAGCGGTTCGCTCTGTGGGCTGGGCATGTATGCCATGTACCAGCTGGCCGTGCTGGCTCTCTGGGTGCTGTACAGCTTCCTGCCTGGCTTCAACCACCCAGCCTCGCCCGACCAGCCCCTTCTGCACATGGGAGTTGAGCACACACGCGCAGACGCATCAGCTGCTGACATTGCTGCCGCCGCAGCAGCTGCTGCCGTGGCTACAAGCACAGCGGCAGAGGCTCGCGCATGCACGGCCGTGGCACGCGCGCTCCTGCGGCGTGCGGATGTGATGCAGGAGGCCGGGGCAAGTGTGGTTGTTGATGCAGATGATGCCCTGCTGGGTTGCATTGGGACCCTCACAGAAAACATGATGTGGGAGGCCGTGGCCGGGTGTGAGGGCCAGGGCAACACATGTGGCTTGCCCACCCGGCCCCAGCACATCCTTCAAACCCGGATGCTGATGCTGGCGTACTGGGCTGTTGTGTCTGTGCTGTGTCTGTCAGCCCAAGCATGGCTGGCATCGGGGCGCAAAGCTCGAAGCAGTAGCGGTGGCAGTGGCAGCAATACATGCAGTACAGGCAGTACAGGAGGGTGGCGGGCGGCCATTCCACTGACGGTCCTGCGCAAGGGCTACCATGTGATGGCCCTGCTGCTGTTTGTGCCAGCACTTTTGATTGATCCTGAGATGCTGGTGGTCTCCCTAGCCATTGCCTTTGCCCTGCTGTTGGGGCTTGAGGCGTTGCGTGTGGTACACTTGTGGCCTGCGCTCTCACGCCTTCTCACCGGCTTCATGTCCCAGTTTGTGGATGAGCGTGACAGTGGGGCCATGTACACCACCCACCTGTCGCTGCTGTTGGGGCTGGCAGGTGAGGCGTGCAGGGCCGGGCCAACAATCTCCTGCGCATGGCTTGCCGTTGCAGCATGGGGTTGGATGGTGCTAGCAGGCATGGCATGCTGCCCCTGGTGCTGTGTGTCATGTTTAAGTGGCCCTCATCTGCATACAAGAGTCCTCGCATCTGCAGACAGCTTACTGCCTGTGTATACATGTACCGCTGCACCGCAGGGCCCGTCTGGCTTGGCTGCTCAGCAGCGTGGAGTGACTTGGCGCGGCTCCCGCTTCGGTGGCTGGGCATCTATGCGTTCATCCTAGGACGCCCGGATGGTGAGCAGCGGCTGCACAAGTGGCACGTGCACCATGCAGGAGTGGTGATCAGGGAGAACACCACTATCCCTCTCAGCTGGGTGCTCATCAGCAGTGCAGGACTGGTGTCGGTAGGGGTGGGGGATATGTTTGCTGCGGTGGTGGGGCGGGTGTGGGGTCGCACGCCGTTGAGGCCGGGCACGCCCAAAACATGGGAAGGGCTCATGGCAGGTGTGCTGTCTATGCTCTTCTCAACTGCGGCACTGACTGGGCTTTGCTTCATTCAAGCTGTTCCTGGCTGGGTAGTCACCGCACAACTGACAGCTGCCATTGTGGCAGTTGGTGTGCTTGAGGCCGTGTCACAGCAGATGGACAATCTTGTACTGCCACTGGCGTATTGCACTGCCTTGCTGCTGGTGATGGTTCGGTGGACATCTGCAACCATGGCAGTTCCGTCTAATTTGGAAGCTGACCAGCTGAATGAATTCCCTTCATTCTGACAACTGCTTGGAGTGCCGTATGTAATTGTAAGCGTATGCAGGCACCAGTGGCCAGTTTCAGGCGGGGGGGTCATAAGTCATGAGGCTTGAGAAAACCGCTGGATACGGGGACTGGTTTTCAGGAAGACATCCGGGAACAGGGGCCTGGCACTGCTTCGAGGTATTACCGGTGAGCTGGTGTTGTTGAAACTTTGCACTGATCTCTACCCCGCATATATAAGTGCTGCCCTCGCACAGCACACAAACAACCACAAGGTGACTGACATGAAAATGTGACTTGGATAACTTTTCGTCCAGTCTCACCTGTCCTACGCTATGGGACAGCTACCATGAGCAGCTGCGTCATCTCAACCATTGTTGTGTTTTCATTCCGACAACGGACAAGACAAACAGGCGCTTTAGCCAGCCAGGCTCTCAGGGGGCAACACAGAGGCTACCATATGACTGCCATACGTTCACAACCAACACCCATACACACCAGGTTCAAGCTGGACGTGCTCAACCACGCTGGCCACCTCAACCATGCCCCATGGCTCCTGAACACCCTAGACTCTTCATGCCATGAACCGCGGTGGACAAACAGCAAAAGGCAAAGAAACTCAGCCGGCTACGACACGCACACAAGTGCATCAGCCAAGCTGTTCAGCATCATCCGCGTCATGAGTTCAGTTCCCCACCCCATCCGCACCTCAAGCCCTTGGAGAAGCCTGGCATTTCCAATCGTGTTGCCAGATGCTTGGGGGCTTGGATGTGGTCCGATGACCCGTCCTATTCAGGCCCACCATGAGTCCCAGCCTCACAGCCATGAACGCTTCTCATCAGAACCTCTGCCTGCCAGCATGATGGCCAGGGTGCCCGCTGTGTGAGCTCAATCATTGTGGCCTGTGTCTAGTTTACTGGGACTTTGGGGTCTCAGTGCTGCTCCCCTCTGCAGGCGCGGCAGGGGTGGTGGGAGTGGTGGGTGCGTCGGTGGGTGCAGGTGCTGCAGGCGCCTCAGGGGCTGCTGGTGTGGGCGGTGCAGCTGCTGATGAAGCATCAGGAGCGGTGGTTGAGGTGGTCGAAGAGCCCTCAGGGTTCTGCATTGAGCCAAAGGCAGCCAGCGCCGCCAGCACAACTGCAGGCACAGAAGTCAAGGCAAAGGACGTGGAACATCTGTACAATAGTAACTGCCGCCTGCATGAATGGTGTGAGGCTGAAGCATGGTACGGGGTGGGGCAAAGGGCTGGGTGCCGCATGAGATGGTCGTGCAATGCATTCCAGTACATCACTGTAATGCCTGTACGCAGTTGGACCCCTCAGTACTCTTGGGTCATCGCATGCCTGCACATGTTGTCACCAGTGCTGGTCAACCAAGGAGGTCATAAAGCATCACTCACTGCCAGTGCCAATGAGCAGCGTGCTGTTGGGGCCAGATGGTGCTGCCGGAGTGGCCTCATCAGGCTTGGGGATGTCGGCCGCCTTGGGCACAGCCATCACAGGTGCAGGCTTGGGTGCCTCGACAGGCTTGGGGGCCTCAGTCACAGGAGCAGGCTTGGGTGCTTCAACAGGCTTGGGCGCTTCAACAGGCTTGGGTGCTTCAACAGGCTTGGGCGCTTCAACAGGCTTGGGTGCTTCAACAGGCTTGGGCGCCTCAGCAGGCTTGGGTGCCTCAGCAACTGGGGCAGGCTCGGGCGCCTCAACCTTGGGTGCAGGTGCAGGGGTCGGCACAGCGATGGCCTGCGGCAGGTTGCACAGCACATTCCACACAACACCGGTGGCACACTTGGTCATGTTACTGCTGGTGTGCACATCGGCTGGGCCTTGACCAGCTTGTGCATGACCAGATCCCATCTCATCTGCAAACTGCAGACCAGCTCGCCGTTGCTTGGCAGATTATATACCTGACAGTGTTCCCGGAGCAGCATGGCAGAAGCCCTGGCCATGCCACAGCGCATCTGATGCGGCAGCCTTTGTGTGGTGCACAGCATTCAGGCATGCCGTGCTGGCAGTTTCACACCTACCTTAGGCTTGGCCACCTCCACCACACGGGCCTCCTCGACCTCCTCCACCTGAGGCAATATAGAAGCCAAGACATGGAAGCAACACAATCACAACTCAGACCTCCAAGCACAGGCAGGTGCCCTGCCTGTACAGGATTGCACTTGAAGCACTGCGTAGCCACAAAACCTGTTGTGCTAAATGCGACCCGCCCTTGCGCTTGGAAGGGCCCACATCTCTGTTCCCCTTATCATTTGCACAGCCCTGTTCAACCATCTGTTGTGCACAGTGAGCGCTGCACGCACGATGTGCACAACACACCGGGGGCGATCACTCACAGGAGCAACAGCCTTTGGCGCCGAGGATGTACTGCCCAGGTTGGCCACAATGATGGCCACAGTGGCCAGAGTGGCGCCCACCAGAGCCAGCAGGCCCACGTTGTTGTCCTCACCCTTGGCCTCAGATGCAGGGGTGCTGCCTCGCTTGCCCGCGGGCTGCAGGTAAGCAGCAAGCCGAAGGGTGCAGATGCAGCATACGGCACGTACTGGACCTCTGGTGCTACCAAGCATGCTTACATGCATGAAGATGCGCAGGATGAACTCCAGAACGTGTCGGCATCCTGAGATGATTCGGGTGCCTGCCCCTCCTTCCCACATGCGGCTCCCATCACGCAGGAGCCTGGCGGACCGTCACCTCATGTGCCCTGCTCCTGTGTTCCGCCTTACCTTTGCAATGACCTTGGTGCTGGCGCCCACCTTGGATGGGGTGGCCACCTTGACACTCGCGCCCACCTTGGCAGGCGTGGCCACCTTGACACTCGCGCCCACCTTTGAGGGGGGAGGTGGGGGGGCGGCACGCACAGGGGACACCGCGCGTGTGCCTGTTGGGGCCGCCTTGGGCACGATCTTGGTGCCGAACTTGGCAGGGGGCGCGGGTGACACGACGCGGGTGCCGGGCCTGGCAGCGGGCACGATCTTGGTACCGGGCTTCGCAGCAGGCACGATCTTGGTGCCGAACTTAGGGGCAGGTGGGGAGGCCGGGCGCACAGGGGACACAGCGCGGGTGCCAGCCTTTGAGGGGGTGAGCTTGGAGGCAGCCTGCAACCATGAGGGCAGATTTGCCTGATCAGTGATGACACGGCCCTCTCCAGCTGAACCACAACATGCACACTCATATCCTTGGCAGTTGCACAGATGATACTGAGTATGCAACGCAGCCTTCGGGTCGATGCAGTGGGTCAATTAACATAGAGATGTACCTGCCCACAGAATCTGATCCACCCGACAAGGTGGTACAAACACTGCATATGGGCAATGTCCCCACCCCACTGCAAGCAGCTTTTGCAGCACCGCACCTCGCTCTTCTTGCCCCCATTGCGGCCGACAAACAGGATGGCCGCCAGTGCAGCCAGGCCACCGCCAACCTCCTGAAAAGGCAGGCAAAGGGATGCAAGGACGGACGCGCAGGCCATTCTGTATCTATGCATGGCTGGAGCATCCAACCACCCAGATGGTTGCAGGAAGCCACCTTCGCCCTTGCTGTAATACTGCCTGGGTGCATGGATAAGTGCAGGGCTGAAAATGTGGGATATGTGGGCAGGATCTCAGCCTACAGTGCATACACGCAGCTTCAAGGGGCACCGCACCACTGGGTTCAACGCCAGGCCTCCCGCAGTGCTGGCAGCTGCAGCTGCAGCGGGCGTGGGAGCTGCGGCGGTGCGGACGTCAGGGGCACGGGTGATGCTGGGCTTTTCAGGTGCATCCTCCTCCGCACCTGACACCTGCGGTGCCAGGACAGGTCATGGTGGTAGGTCAGGGGCGACAGGCTCTCAAGCAGCAGGAGCATGTGACATGTCTGCTCCTGGTTGGAGACGCGCTGAATGCAGCAGCATTGGTTTCATGGCATGCTCCAGCTCCAGACACGTGCTGTGGAGCCGCCTTGAGCCATTCTGCAGCTGCAGAGAGCTGGCACACGCCTGCACGTCACTGGCATCTGTGCTCCCGGCGCTGGCCAGGTGCTGACAGCTGTCCGGTGTCGGATTGATCAGCTGTCAATTCCCAAAACTGTCCCCAGCAGGGGCTGACCCACATAATCAAGGAGTTAGCCACGGGTATGCAGCTACGGTGCGCACACCAACCTGCTTGTAGCGCGCCAGAAGGGTTGATGAAGCCTTCTCCTTCGGCAGGACATCAGCCGCAAACACGGCGGAGGGAGCAAGCACCATACCACCTGCGATGACTACAGCCAGAGCGGCCTGGCGCCAGTCGCTGCCCTGAGTTTCCTGCAGGTGCAAGCATGTATGCAGAACATGGTGCCTGGCATGCATTATGCATGGCAAAGAGCAGGTCAAAAAGGGCACTTAGCGCAGAAGGGGCTAACAGGACCAAACCCGATCAGCGGGACACGTCCGTGCATTATGCGCAGCCTCTCATCTTCCCAGGCATGGTTCTGAATGCACTCGCCGTGGCAGCCACGCGCGCAATGACGCTGCGCCTCGCCGGCAGCGACGATCCCCGCAAGCCCACGCCCGCCATCTGCGTGTTGTAATCAGCAGTTCAAATGGCTTTATGTGCTGACCCAGCCACTTTGATCAACTCGTCAACTGAACCAGAATACATGTCCGTGTAATGTAGATAATTTCATCATATTATGCACGAATATGGCGCTTGGAACTGCAGCTGCTGCTGCCTCATCTTGATTGAAACCAACCTGCTTCATGCTGAGTGCCATTGTATCAGCGTTCAGGAAAGTCAATGGGGCTCGTTTTGCGCACCTCAGGTGCCTGCCTGGAGTGTGATCTGGCAGTCATACATGAGGAATTTTTTACCGGGTGGTTTCTAGATCCCTGTTAAGCCCTACATTACCTTGAAAAATAATAGATTTATTGGCCTGAGTGCCTTGCCTGGTACTTCGGGGTTTGCACCTTGCATGTGCATCGTAGGAACTAGAGATGTCCCACACATTCAGCCGCAATTGAAATGATGGATTGACTCCTCGGATCCAAGAATGAACTCGCAAGGGTTGTTGGCAGGGCTGTGGCAGACGCGCTTGTGGAGGTTCTTCCCGTTCTTGCTTATTTACAGCATTGGTACGTTGTAGATGTGCAGGTAGCTGCAGGGCAGGACGCAGTGCGGTACACAGGAATTTTGTCCATACACGAGTTGAACGCCTCGCTGAACTGATGCAGGCTTTGCAACCGTGTTCCCGGTGGTGCCTACCATCATCACCAACGGTTTTGCGTCGCAAGCAGCGGGCAAGCCACTGGAATGCGAGAAATTCACGCCTGCCACAGCACCTGTGGAGTGCCGGGATGCCCACGCACAGGTTGGAATATGGAAGTTGTGCACATTGCTGGGGGGTGCAGTGAAGGTGCTGACGTGACCAGTCATGCAATATATGATGCACAGCAGCATGCGGTCACATGCCAGACAGTCCATGTAGCAGAAAGCAGTAATGCTCGATGGTTTGTGCATGAGCAGGCTGGTGCAGCTCCAGGCTCTGCACAGCCTGTGGAAGCCGCACGCTGCAGGACCTGGCCGCGCGAGGAGAATGATTGTACCGGTGCACACAGCGCGGGCGCCAAATCAAGGCTCTTACGCCGTTTGATGCGCCACAGGCAGTGATCTGGAACTCCTGGACCTCCTTCGTGCAAGGCACCATCCTGTCATCCCTGTGCGCACCCGCTGTGGGACGCGCAAGTGATGTCATTGGCAGGCGCCCCTTCATCCTGCTGGGCGTGGGCCTGGCCTTCGCGCCCATGGCGGTGCTGATGGCGCACGTATGGGGGTGGTGCCGTATTGAGTGGTAAGTGCGTGCTGCATGTGCAGGGCGGTGCAACCGGAGCCGGGCAGTACGGGACCGTGCTAGACGTACCATGTTCAGAAACTCAGAAGTTCGTACCTGTCTTAGCGTCCAGGAGCCAGCCCATGTCACCAGCCTTGGCCCCATACTTGATGCTCCACAACAACCTGATTCATCACCGGCTCCTTCCCTGCAGGTACTTCCCGACATCAGCCTTTGGAGGCATGGTGTCCTCCTTCTCCATGACCATGGTCGCGGTCGCAGACCTACTGCCGGCACGCCACCGTGCGACTGCTGCTGGCTACATCTCAGCCTCTTTTTCAATCGGCGTGTTGCTGGGCCCACTGGCAGGCGGCCGCATGCCAACGCTGGCAGCAGGTGTGTTGCAGTACATAACCACCAGGCATGTTGGCACCCCTGGTCTGGCCAGGCATGGCGTATTCCGTATTGTCATTGGTGTGACATGACATAACATGGCCTGCCTTCACTTGCGTGGGAAGTTACCACGCACGTCGGCTGGCTTTTGGTGTGTTGATCTATGGGAAACCATAAGTTGGCTGGCATGTATACTTCTCCCTGCCGTACCCTGGTGCCCTCCACCTCTCAGTGTACACGTGCCTGGTGCTCATGGGCGCCACGTGGCTGTACGTGCTGTTCTTCATCCCGGAGTCTGCACCCGCCCTGAGGCACAGGAGAGGCTGGGGCGGCGCGTGCACCAGCTACCACAGCACAGCAGGCAGCATGTGGGGTGGTGGTGCACACGGCAGTGAGGGTGGGGCGGGGCGCACGCTGGGCACGCAGCTGAGCAGTGGGAAAGCACGGGTGAATGTGGCGGCAGCTGCCAACGGCTCCTATGTGCCGCCTGCCGCCGTTGGGGTGCACGCAGAGGCAGACGCAGCAGGGCCGGAGGGGGTCAAGGGGATGGGCACGCAGCTAGAAGACAGCAGCACATGGCACAGGCACAGCAGTCATGCACCAGCAGCCCCGGCTGGTGTGCATGGCTGCAGTGGGGAAGAGGAGGATGGGAATGAGGCAGACATGCTGCAGCCTCTGCTCCAGCTGGAGGCAGATCCAATCCCAGCTGTGGTGCCGCATGCACACGAGGTGCATGTGCCCCCAAGTGTCACGCATGCGCATGGGCACGGGCACCAAAGCGTCAGCAGGCGTAATACCGGCGGAGGTGGGAGCTGCGGAGGCCACCAGCCATGCGCGGAGGCAGTGCCTCTCCTGGCCCATGCCCATGTGAATGAGGGTGGTGGTGAGGGAGAAGCGAGAGAGCAGGCAGGAAGTGGTGGGGAAGCCGCGGGGGAGGCAGCAGGGGGCAGCTGCAAGGAGGCGCGCAGCAGCGGCTTAAGCACCATGCTGGTGGGGTGGCGCATCATCCGGGGTAGTGCCTGGTACACCAAGCTCACATTGGTGTGGGTCATTGTGTCCATGACGAGTGAGGGTGCACAGGTACGCTGCTTGACGCGCGTGCTGCCATAACCTGACACGGTACTGGTTGTACTCGTCTGTGCGCTATGAGACTGACGGCAGGCCATGCTGCATGTTGCTTTTTGCACCGCCGCGTGAGTGCTCATCATGCTGCACACCCACATCGATGGCCTGCCGCTGGCTGTTCACATGATGCAGCTGCTCTTTCTCGCTGTGCATTGTGGGCTGCTGGTACCCAGTGTGCTGTGTGGTCAACATACCTCATTCTTAGCACCAGCTGCTCCGCATGTTACATGCCGGGGCTGTGATCCGCGTGTTCAGCGGATGGTCCCTTGTGCCGTCATTGTACTGCTGGTCTAACAGCACTGCTTGTACCCATTGTACCTCATGCATCGCAGGACATGCTCATGCAGTACCTGCAGCTGAGACTGGGGTTCAACACGCAGGACCAAGCCAACCTGCTGGTCATCGTGGCAGGCTGTGGGCTGGCCATCAAGCTGGGGCTGCTGCCAGGGCTGGTGCGGCTGCTGGGGGAGCAGTGGCTGCTGGTGGTGGGGCTGAGCGCATATGGCATGGAGGTATGTGCTTGCGGTGCGGGCAGGTGATCATGTGGTGCTTCATTAACATCCTGAGTGGTGCTGCCGTACGGTCTGATGGACCTGACACCAAGTGTTGTCGCAGCAAGCTGGGTCCAGTCGCTGCGTAATGTGACTGGCCACTTGCGGCATGTGGTGCCCCTGCTGCTAGCACCTCTTGGCATGCCGTCGCCCTGCTCAGCAACAATCATTCCTGTCTCCTTGCAGACCGAACTGAACTCCACTCCCACCCTGTTCATTGCAGTGCCTGCTGTTCGCGCTGGCCACCACCAAGGGCGCCGCGTTCGTCGCCATTGCTGTCGGCTCCTTCGCATGCCTCAACTGGCCCGCAGCTGTCGCGCTGCAGACCAAGCATGTGGCCCCGGAGAACATGGGCGCAGTCACAGGCGCCTTGCAGGTGTGTGATGTGTGATGCACTGGGGTTTGGGTTGGGGCTCACTGCAGCGCACGCGTTGGTGACGACATGGGTTGCTGTGTGCCCCATGTGGCATGGCATGTTGCGTGTTGTTGCGAGGGTCCAGACACTGCTGGCGGCGCATGCATCTGTCGGTCCCGGCAGCAGCATGCCTTGAGGAAATGCATGTTGCGCAACCACTGCACGGTTTTTTGTTTGTTTGACGAGTTTTGGTGTTAAGAGTGCTTGCTGGCGGCTGGTCCCCCTTGCACTCATTTTAAGCAACCCATGAAAGCAACCCATCCATCCGCCCGCTTGCCCACAGGGCATCAGCTCCATTGCGTCAGGCCTGGGCCCTCTGTTTTTCGCGGCCCTCTTCTCACGCGTCACACGTGATGAGCCGGGGTGCATCTACGCGCCACAAGTCGTGTGGTATGTCGCAGCTGGCCTCACCGTGTTAGCTGTGGCCATCACAGCCACGCTGCACCGTTCAGCTCCCAAGGAGCCACTCACTCTGGCCAGTGTGACAGGCGGGACAGAACATGCAGGAGTGGCAGTAGATGCCGACGGCCACGTGAGACAGGACAAGGACGTAAACAGCTCGCAGCCGCCACCTGACGCCATGGTCAACAGCACTAACACTGTGTGAAACGCACCAGATGCGCATGGACCCCTGCATGCTGTCGATGGTGCAGTTCACCAAGGGTCATTGGTGTATATATGGTCACTGTGTAGTGCGTGTTGAAAGCTGTGTTGCGTGTGGAAATTGTTGGCTGGACAGAATTGGTGTGCACTGCCCTCGATCCTTGCAGCGTGTGGTGTGTAGCATGCTGCTGGGAGCGTACCAAAATCCGGACCTCATTTCATTGCTATGCAGTGCACTGTGTAAACTCAACTGTGACACAGAGAGCAGTATTGATCTGTCTTGTTACAGCAGACCCTTCAATGTCAGTACATCACAGAAGGTGGACCATGCAGCAACCAGTGATCCTGTGTACCAACTACAACCTGCACATTGACAAAGTAGATCCAGCAAAAACACTGACTTTGCACGCGTCTGAACCTACAACAGAGGCACATCTAATGAAACAGCAGGGCCTTCAATTTGTGCCAGGCTCGATCAGAACACACGCATCAATGGCCACATGCCTCGGCAAGTAGAGATTGGTCTGCCAGTGCTGCTTGCCGCAACTCAGGGGGGCTCACACACGCTGTCATCAAGAATCAACGATTATCCAGAATCAGCAATTAAAAGTGTGTAAGTGTGCAAAGAGTCGGTGGTACAGGGGAGGCCAGCCAGAGCTGCTCCAGGAGCTGATTGTTCATAAAGCATTGCCCACCTTCACAGGACAGGAACTGGGACAGCCAGGGGCACTCAGTCACACCACCAGGTAGCACCACCACTGGCACGATCACCACACGCAGCCCATCCCCATGCGCGCTCCCGCCTGCGCCACCAGCGGGGCAGCAGCTTGGGCCAGCCTGCTGCTGGCTACCGCCTGCTCCCCCAGCCCCTGCTGGGCCCCCGGCTGCCTGTGCAGCTGCAGGCTGGCCGCGGTTTGGTTGTGGGCCATGGCAGCCAGCAGCAGCTGCACCCCAGGGGCTGGCACCACCGAAGCCACCAAACATGGCGGACCCCCAGGGCCCAAGGCCCCGTGGCCAGGGGCCACGTGGCCCACGCCAGCCGCACCTGCCACGTGCCCAAGGGCCACCACGGCCACCACACCCTGTGCCACGCGCACCACCGCCGCGCCCGCCCGCCGCACCACCTGCTGCACCTGGTGCTGCTGCACCCCCGGGTGCGCCACCGCCACCCTCAACGCCTGCACCAGCTGCAGCTGCAGCAGCAGCAGCACCCTCAGGGGCTGGGCTGTCTGCTGCAGGTGGCATACCAGCGGAAGCGGCACCATCCCTACCATTGACAGGGGCGGCCACAGTGATGGCTGCGGCAGCCTCTGACAGGAGGCTCATGATCTGATGCATGGCGCGCATGTGCATCCCGGGGTGACCACCTGCTAGGTCTGACCCCACCAACAGCTCCCGCAGCAGCTGCTGCACGGCTGCAAGGTTGGGGCCAGCACCACTACCATCACCACCCGATGCCTCACCACCACGTGTGCCGCCCGCCGCTTCTGCACCCGCTGCTGCAGCTGCTGCAGCCGCCGCCTCGGCTTCAGCTGAAGTAGAGGGCCCACCCTCTGCACCTGTACCTGCCGCATCGTCTGCCGCTGGGTTGTCCACCATCATCCACTCTGCGGGGGCTGTGGGCGTAGCGCCACCACTGCCACCCGCAGCGACTGGGCCACCATCACCCGCAGCAGCGGCAGCAGCAGTGGGAGCAGCGCCGCGCTCACTGCCCAACAGCAGCTCCCCCAGTGGACCGCTCAGCCACGCCTGCGCCTGACCCAACACCTCTTCCTGTGCGCACGTGTGGGGGTGGGACAGCATATGGACGTGAAGCAGACTGGTCTCATTGGCGGGCTGCAGGCTCTAATGAATGCAGGCAGGACGTGCTGGGGCTGGGAAAAAGGGGACTCACAAGCAACCACCCCACATCGATGCGCCTTCTGCAATCTCAAATTATGGGGCCCATGGCATGCTGCATGGCAGAGCTGGCACGACAGCCCTGGCAGCTGTAACGCTGTATCATAACACCAGGACAGCACAAACAGACTGTGCAGCTGGAGCCTCGCACCGGCAGTGTGGCGCCCGTGAGCAGTGCTGCCAGGTCAGATGCCAGGTGTGTGCAGTTGTTGTACAGCAGGTTGTACTGCTCCGGGCGGTACTTGTTGGCTGCCAGCTCAGACACTAGCGCATGTACAGTGGATGGCGGTACACCAGTACGCCTGCAGAAGCAACAGGGCATGGTGTGAGGACCACCTTGATCAGCGCCTGGCCTGTGGTAGCACGCTCAATTGATTTGTGAGAAGAGCACGCAGGCCACGAGAATGACAAGTGGGCCAATTTGACAACACAACAGCTGCTGGTCTGGGAATAATGACGCCTGAACTTGGTTGGTGGACCAATGTCGGTTCCTAGGCAGGCAGGACAAGGTTGTGACCGGCCACTCACCCGAGGCCAATCACGCGGGCAGGGCTCCCAAGCCGGGGGTTTTCTCCTGCTGGGTAGCCTGCATATTGAGAGGGCGTATAGAGAGCAGCAGGCAATGCAGGTTAGGCAGAGGGACGCACGGCACATGGTTTATGTTCTTGGATTGATGATGTCGTGCACTTTGGAGCGAGCCATGCGAGTGCCATGTGTGCGGCTGTGCGCCATGCTCATGAACAACACAGCGTACAGTTCAGTTGATTGGCTGCGACCGTCCTGCTGGCATGTGTTTTGACTGAGAAGGTGCATCACCTCAGAGCACTGTGAGGTATTCCAGCATTGTATGTGCACCGCAACACTGAATCACTTACGGTGGAGGGGGGGTCCGTAGCTCCATTCTTCCTGCCCCACCGCAATCCCCACATGCCACAGCCCTTCGACCTGCACAGATCAGCATGCGTACCTCCACACCATCAGCAGCAGAGTGTCTAAGTGTGGGAGTGGGCCCACTGGGGCTTCATGTGCCTGAAGCATGACGTGAGGCCACCAACAGATCAACCCAGTCACAGTCAGCATGGTCTGCGCAGGCTGCTCAGCATACAGCATCAATATCTGCATGAAGCAGCGCAGCTGGCAGCATCCTGCAGTGTGCAGGGTGGAGAGGGGTTGTAGTGGCATGACATCATGCAAGCACGCTGCCCTTACCGGCTGGCCGAGCAGGATGGGCGAGACGCGCTGTGCAAGGCCGAAGGAGATGTCGTAGAGGTGCAGGCGCACCGGGCTGCCCTCCTCGGCTGCGGCTCCTCCTTCAGGTTGGTCATTTCTGCGAAGTCCGCCATCAGATGACATTGAGATCGAAACTGGTGATATTAAAATGTTATAGTTCCGTGCTCCCTCCAAACTGGTTTATATAGCAATGTCCTGCCCTCTCGTGAAGGCAGTGCAACGAGATGCAGTGGCATGACCAGAGGCCCTGGCATCGCGTGAAGCTTTTGATCTAGAATCAACCGGTAGCTTCAAGATCGTAGCAACAATACCAACGCCTCTCCCGCAAGAGCAGCTATGTGTACTGCTTCCATGGTCCACCATCTGGGTGCCAGCTGGAGGAGGGCTCTGCTGTGGCACACATGCATCCAGCGCGATCAGCTGCTCGCAACAAATGCCAGGCAAGAGAGAGCGGTGCATGATCGCGTGTACATCACTCACCATGCAGCCATGCGCTGCTGGTAGCTGCAGACACCATGCTGCACCTGGTTTCAGATGAGCATCGATGTGCACACAACATGCAGGCTGCTGTCATCCGCTGCGACAGGTCCCAGCAGCTCTGCAGCCCTTGGCCAACAACGAGTTGGCGCCGACGATGATGCTGTCGTGATGGGCACACACTCTCACTGGGTCAACCCACACCTGCGTGTACAGGCTCTGCCCGGTGCGTAAGTCCCATCATGCACTGGTACCCTAGCAGACATGGCCACGAGTGCTTGCCAACCTGCCATGCTGCTGAGAAGGCCAACCCCTCGTCGACCAAGCAAGCATGCCCTCATGCTCACAGGCCGAGGACGCGGTATTGTCACGTCTGTGCCTTTGTCTGCTGGGGACCTCATCATGTGTGCACAGCCACTGGTTTGTGTGCTGGAGCCTCGGGATGAGATGCCGGACCCTTCTCTGCTGATGGGCCCACTGAGGCGTCTCAGGGACTGTGCCGCCTCGTCACCCACATTCGGTGTACAAGCAGCCGCACCAGGCAACACGACAGGCAGTGCAGGCAGTACACAGCTCGCTGCTGCTGCTGGATCAGGTGGCAGCTCACGCAGCTGTAGCCCAGGACAGGTGCACACCATGCAGTCACCCCCAGCTTTGGTGCGTACCTGGTTGGCAGCCATGTACAAAGGAGATGAGGCAAGTGCACCAGGGCCCACCACCGCCTCCTCCCCCTCCATCGAGCTCATGAACCAGCTGCTGCATGCGCCTGTGGAAGGGCCTGGTGCAGCAGCGGCCGCTGCTGCATTGCATCAGGGCACTACAGGCAGTACAGCCAGGGTCACAGATGATGATCTGGAGGCCCTTGTGGCTCACACAGCGTTTGGAGATGCTTTTGAGGATCTGCCGATCATGGACTGCAGGGCTGGGGTTTGCGGTCCCAAGGATGGGACCGTTGGCAGTGCAGCTACCGGCAGCAGCCAGGACAGCAGCAACAGCAGTACCGTGCGTAGTGGTGATGGCAGCAGCAGCAGCAGCAGCAGCAGTGGCACATCCCACGTGGGTGTTTGGCCCCACTTCTCACTCCTCAATCACTCCTGCCTGCCTGCCTGCGTGCACTATGTGACGGGGTCGACGATGGTGGTGCGGGCAGCGCGTGACGTGGCAGCTGGTGAGGAGCTCACAGTGTCATACCTGGGCCGTGAGGAGTTCTCCCCTGCGCCCGTGCGCCAGAAGTTGTTGCACGAGCGGTGCGCAATCTAGCCCGGGTGCACATGTGTACTGCACACGTGTACTGCATGTGTATGCACGCGCAGGCAACATTGAGGGTGTTTCCCGCTGCAGGAAGTGTTTAACATTTACATGGGAAACAAAACAATGTAGTGTACACCAGCCACTGCCCACGGCCTCTTACACACAACAGCCCTGATCCCCATACCTGTGTACACCAGGTATGGCTTCCAATGCACATGCCCGCGCTGCACACTGGAGTCAGTGCTGGACCCTGCCACCTCCTCCCTGCTGTGTGAGCTGCACTCAGACACCACACTGCGCATGGCACCCGCGCTGACTGATGCGGCCACAGCAGGTGACTACGCAGCACTGTCCAAGGTTGGTGTGGTGTGAGGCATGTGCGGCAGGCGCGTGAATGTCTGATCTGCTTGGTGTTCACTGTGAAGGCTGCGACTGTGCATGTGTGAATGCTGCAAGCACGTTGCCCTTCTTGTATGCATGCCTAGGGTTTGTGTACCTGGATGGCTGTGGAGAATGGTGGCTGATCACCAATGTTTCAAAGCCTCTTGATCTTGTGTTCGTGGGCATGTGCAGCCCAGTGCCTTGGTGTTTGGCCTGTTGTCATCCACTAGGGACTTGCCCGTGCGCATGCACGGAACTTATGGATGGCCCTACCTGCGGTGCCACTGACCCCATGCACACATGCTGCGCAGTGGTGCTTCAGTTATTTGTGCTTATACAAAAGCTGTGGCCTGGTTCATCCAGCCCTACCATAGGCACTGATGAATTCCTGGCTCGCTGTTGTCTGCCATGTGGCCCCTGGGCACAAACCTAAATTATCATATGCCTTGCCCAGGCGCGTTAATATGATAACCCTAAACCCTTACAAAACCCCTCCTACCCGCACAGCGCTGGTGTCCTGGATGGTCAGAACGCCCCCCCTCCCCGTGTGGCAGCATGGTGCCCTGGTCTGCCCTGCTCAGTTCCCAAGCCTGCCCCAATCAACACGCCATCCCCATACCGGGTGTTGGTAACAGCAGCGGCCCCAGCTTGCTGGCTGCATTGGCACAGTGCCGTGCTTTAAGGAAAAACACCATCAAGCATGTTTTTCGCATATGTAGTACTGCCTGTTGAGCTTACATCCTGTTGTGGCTGCTTATTTGCTGCTGGACTTGGTCGGATGCTGTACTTGCATGTGAGCAGCTTGCCCTACTCCATGGTGCAATCCCTTTCTTGCAGCCATCATGTAATCTACTAAAATTAAGCCTCCATGAGAGCCTGCCCGTGCTGTGTTAGTATCGCGTGTGATCATGCACCCAGCAGGTTGCATGCATGGCTGTTGTACAGCCACATGTGCTGACACAGGCAAAGTCGCACAAATCGCACCAAACACCACGAAACTGCTGTAAGTGATTTTGCACGTTCAATTCACTGTTCTGTTTGCCAGTTGACACATAAAGGTCGCGTTGACCAAGTCAACATCCTTAACCATAAGGATTGCAGCTTAGACACTCCATGCCGGCGCCCCAAATATTTACACGAACCCGCCTATATGTCGTTGGGCTGTGCAGTTCACTCGACCAAGACCCGATACATACGGTTTGCCGTGATCCCTCACCCCGCGCATCCCGCAGCCCATCACGAAATGCGTACCGTATTCCGGTGCTATGATATGTGCTGTCGGCTCTTCTCGCCGAGCCCTAACCTTGGACACGCAAGCCCTTGTATTGTACTCATGTCACTAAGACAGTAGAACTTGATTTACTCCTATCCATCCCGCCTGATCGGCGGGCAACCTTGTGCGTCTTCCGAATGCGTGCATTTAGAACAGTTTGCTGAAGGTCCGACCGAATAACTCAAAAGGATCAGAGAGAAAAGTCGATTTGATGGTGCGACGGCAATCCTGCTTTAATATATTAGATTATTATATGATCCTGGGTTTGACACGCTGTTTTGCCAGCAGCTGAATGACGACCTGGTGGCTTGGTCCAAGAAGCTGCATGCCGCACTGGAGGCCTTCCTTGCACAGGCCGCTGGCTTGCAGCCACATGTTGCCTCACCTGCTTCCGAAGGCCCTGTTATCAAGACTGGCGGCAGCAGCAGCAGCAGTGGACACGTGCCGTTGACCCTGGGCCAAGTGGCAGCTGCCACGCAGGTCAGCGAAGGGTCCAAGGAGGCAGCTGCGCAGAAGCTGCAGGAGCTAGTGGTGGGCCTAGGAGGGCCAGAGGCGGCTGTGCTGTGTGTTGAGGCCGCAGTGTATGACTTCCTTGAGCTGCTGCAGCAGCATGCGCAGCTGACGGCAGGCTATGAGGCAGCACAGGAGCAGGAAGCTGCGGCAGCAGCTGCAGCTGCCAGCAGTGGTCACAAGGGTCGGGACGTGCACGAGCGTGAGGGTGCTGGAGTCGGGGGGGATCCACTGGCAGCACTCCAGCTGTGCATGCAGGTGCTGCATGCAACGAGCCGGGGCTCTGAGTTGCACGTGTTCCAGGTGAGAGGTGTGACAGGGGAGGGGTGGGAGGGTGTGAGCAACACCCACCTGTTGCCTGCACGGCAACAAAACTGTATGGTTTCTAGTAGTGGGCCTTCGGTAAGTCATGTCTCCCCCACTCGTCATTGCCCACTCAAGCACATGGCTGACAATCCGACTCCCTGCTACAGCGCCAGCCTCACAATCACGCACTCACAGGCCACGCGGTTGCTGGACCTTGCATTAGCTGATGCCGGCACACAGCTGCTGGGCCCTGAGGCAGCGTCAGAGGTGGCGCGTAATGCTGAGGAGGCACTGGTTACGCGCTACGGCCACTGCTCCCAGGTGTGCGCTGGGCCCACCCCTCCTGTGAACTGCGCAGTGTACATGTTTCTTGAGGACTGCATGGCGTTGCCTGATGCTCATGGCAGGGTCCATTGCTTTGTGCTCCAACACCTCATCATATGCGCATGATGTGGGGGTGACTTGCAAGTGCCCACCTCCCCCGTTGCGACTGCTTACAGGCCATGATGGGGCAGCTGGCACGCGCAGCTGCAGCCCGCAGTCAAGAATTCATTGTTTGACGCATTTCTACATGAACCATGAACCATGACGACCCTGTGTAACCACCTTCACAGACGGTTATGTATACGGTATGCGCAAATTTTATGATCAGAACCGATGGGGTCTGGTGCTCTGCCAACTGTTCGCACCCCTTGTATCAGACACCTAGCCTCCGCAGGGTTGAGTACAGCTTGTTGCTCACAATGGCATGGCCTTTACCCCACTCTCACCTGACCCGAGATCAGGGAAGAAGTTTCAATGAACATTTGTGTGACTGGCAGCAACCATCCACGATGTGCAACAGCATGCCGAGCGCCAACAGTCAGTCCTACAAGCTCCAAACAAGTCCACATCACCACGGTATACATGCAGCAGCCAGCTTGATGAGTTCTTGAAGGGGGAGCCGGGCGCAGCGCTGTTGTGGCCATGTGCGCCGCAGTGCACCTGCCTTTGCATGAATGTGCGGGCAGGCACTCTGCCATCAACATATGCGGCAAGAGGGCTACCGCTGCACGTGCCAATGAACAGATGACACGCAATGTATTATGCGCAGGGCCAACCCGCCAACAAGCACAAAGCAATCAAAACATGCTGCCCAGCAGCTGCGGTCCCCCTGACAATCCTACCTTGCTGCCTGCCCAGCACCTCAAAGGTCATGCTGCACAGTGTGTGACAATGTGTGCACCTCTGCCCCCCGCGGCTGCTGTGCTCAGTATGGACGGTGGTGTTGCTCTCACTGATGGCTGCATTGCTGTCAGCGCACCTGACACTACTGCACCCACGTCATCATCCACCAGATCCATGCATGACTGCCACATGCGCATCTTCATCTCGCTCGCACTGGCGTTCACGTTGTTCAGGATAATACGGCACAGTTATCGTGACAGGAGCATGTTGCTTGGGTCCAAGGCCTGGAGGTCCTGCAGCACATAGCCCGCATCCCAGGCTAATGGATTCCGTCCTCTCAAAGAGATTTGCTGCATGATTGTAACCACCATCCGCAAGGGCAGTTGCGAGCAGATCCTGTTGTGAAACGTTCATTGAGACGCACAGTTGTCTCGCCAATGCTGCTCATTGTTGCATACAGACAAAACTTGTTTGGATCTCTGCTACAAGCTGTCCCTGTGATGGATGTGGAACCCTGCCATGAGCTCTACGACATGCTGTGCTTGTATGTGCCGCATCTGATGCGCTGCCAGCCTTTTGATGAAGCAGAACAGCTGCATGTCACAGCTTTAAGCTGCTTGACGGAGCCTTACAACACAGACTAGACAGCCGTCTAGTCAGCAGGCAATAATGAGTACAGCAGCCATGGTCCCACAACAGTGCATGCCAGCTGACATTGTGCTCCATTCAAACAAGGCTACCATCGGGCCCACCACACAGGTGCATGCTCTTTGAATGTTCTCATCGGTTGGTAAGCCAGCCCAATGCAAACCTCACATTCACCAATTGGCACATCCTGCACCCCACCCTTTAATATTTTGTCACTCCCAAGGCCCGTTAAAAACCCGGCTTGAATGCCATAATGCTCCCCGTTCGAGCCGCCTCTGCCCGCCCAAGTGCCTCAAACCCACCCCATGCCCCATGTTTCCTGAGAAGCTGAGAAGCTACTTGCTGACTGCCAGTGGACTGACTCACCTCCAGCCGCTCACTCTCGCTTCGCCTTTTTCAGTGTTTGCCGCAGCTCTTTTGCAGAGTCTGTAGGGTCTCGAAGTGGTTTGTCACGCACCCTGGCCATGACCACACAGGTGCCCACATGTATTGCAACGTCAGTTATAATGTAAGCTCCGCTGAGACAGTGCACAAAGGCTGAGGCAACCCCGAATCTGAAAGCATCCTTTCGCCTAAAGTGCGCCATGAGTCTGGACAAGGATGCCACAACAAAACACACGCCCACATGTCCAGGTCACTACTTGAAATCCGTGGATCCTGTAGGCCCGCTACCACCCACCTGTAGATGCGCATCATCCAATGTTGACTGGTGAACACCTCCTCAAAATACTGCAGCTTGATGTTGAGCTTGCCAATCACCGTCTGGCGCACGCGGTCATAGCCGCGCTGCCCACTGCTCAGGTAGCTCTCCTCCGCAAAGCTGCACCGTGCCGGGGCAACATGGCAAGCACATAAGGGCCAGTCGACTGTTTTTTTTCCATCAAACAGGTTCATGGTACAGTCTGCTCCATGGCGCACGCTGGTCAGACACGAAATGTAGCGGCTGGCTGGACTGCACCAGTCGCACAGTTCCACTAGCCGCTTGACTGCATGAAGTGCTGCTCATGCGGGCTCAGGGTGCAATACCAGTCCCCATGATCATGCCCATCACACCGCATGCACTGGAAGCTACACGGCGCGGCACAGAGCAACCCGCACAACGCAACGTCAGGACGGCCCACATGATGCGCTGCCAACGTTCATGTTCAACTGCTGCTGCCACTCACTCATAGTACGACAGGCGGTACATGAGAGAGTTGAGCATGGTCTTAGTGCCAGATGCATCAATGCGGTAATCCTGCATACATCAGGCACGCGGCACCGCACACCATGTGCAATGCACCTTGTCAGTCTTGCACGCTGACATGTATGATGAGCGTGACTGAAAATGCATGCTTATGTCGTCATGTGGGACAAGTACGTGCATAAGCACAGGGATGCTGGGGAGATGGAAAGGCGGAAACAGACACAACCTCGCTGAAACAACGAAACGTGAGAGCAAAAACAGCAGCAAGATAGAGCCGTGTGCGGCTGGCTCCACCTATTCAAGTGCTCAAAAGCACGTTGCACCTTCATCAATTTGAGTGATAGATATTCGGCAGCTGCGCGGGTTGTTGTCGTGCATGTGGAAAGTGCCAGTGTGCACTGCAGCGCACCTGGCCACCTGCCAGGTAGTCTGGCTCCTTGATCTCGGGATACACGCCGCCACCGATGCGCACCTGGCCGGACAAGACACATGCATCATACAAACCACAAATGACGCAACATACAGTACATGTTTGCATGATAGCATGCTCGCCAGCAAAGCAGGAGCAGCGCAGCCCACAGCTACAACTCCAAGTCCCATGTGCAGCACGCTGCACCAAGATGCATGTGCATGGGAAGCAGCCTGCTCTTGCCCAAATCCGACACAGACAGCTGATGCAATGTACGACAAGCACTTGCAACAAACTGTGATGCTTGCTTGCCACAAGCAGCTGTCTTCTGTCACACGCAGTGCACGGCACCGCACCATCCACAGGAACTTGTTGATGTCATCAGATGGGTAGCCAATGAGGCCGCCAAACACCACAAACACGTACTCCACATCGAGCGAGCGGTAGATCTTCCACGCCTTGTACTCGGATGAGGACATGGCTCGACCCACGGTCGCGATGTGCGTGTTGTTCCACGTGTTGTTGTCCACGATGACGGTGCGGTTGGCCATGGCGGTTGTCTGGTACCCATAGTCCCACCTGCGCGGTCAGACATGAGGCCGCACAGATCACACACGAATGATTCAGCCACGCAAGCAGCAAACAGCCTTATGGCCTAGACCAAATGACAGCCAAGCATACACCGCTTGAGGGAAGGCCCCCACCAACTGGAGGCCCCCAACCTATCTGCATCAACTACATCAAAACACTACCGTAAATAAAAATATCGTACGATAACAATCCGCTAAGGCCATTGGGTATCTGGTGCAGCCCCAGGCCCCTTGAAAACCGAGGCAGACACCATCCCTTGCACGCACCATGATGCGACCTTAGTGTCTGGGTGCGTGTTGTGCCGCAACCACGCGTACGCCTCACGGAAGTCATCAAACACATACACACTGCCATCTCTGCAGCAGCACAGGCAGTACAGCAGTGCAGGAGCAGTTGTACAGAGGCCGGATGCAGGTGAAGATGGGGAGAAAGGGCATGTTGTCCAGGAGAACTTGCAGCTCATGAAGCATGGCAGCGATGGCCCTGTCACGGCGATGCCCCAGGCTTGCAAGCTCAGTACCGGGCAGCAGCTGGGCTTGAATCCATCACACTTGCAGCAGCACACCCAGAAACCCCACATGCGAGGCGGGCAGTACATGTGTAATGCACTCACGGGCGAGGTGACTGCAGTACGATGGAGGGGCTGGAGTACATGTCTGATGATGCATGGATGCAGTGCATCACATACAGCGCCATCATCACGCCCACAAGTGCCAGCAGCGCAGCTGAGGTGAGGATGTCCAGGGGATAGCCCCAGGAGGAGGCTGCCTTGTCGGACTTCCTGCCAGGAACAAGACATGGTGCACCACAGAGCATGGCACGACATGCCCCATCAGGTGGTGTGTGACGTGTGAGTGCGTGAGTGGACAGCCATGGGTGACGACAGCCAGCACACCGCAGGCACGACAACCGTGTAGGGCATATCTTCAGGTGCACATGAGTGAATGGGCGGTAGACCCCCCTTGCAACGTGGCAACTGGTGACTAGCACAGTTCAGAGTCCACCACAGCACGTACCTCTTTGCTGCTGTCTTGGCTGGCGTTGCAGTCCGCGAGTCTGCATCATCTGCCCTCCTGCCATCGTCCTCGTCTTCATCAGTTGAATGTGTGACTGCTGCGGACGCCTTTTTGCGCCGCTGCAACATGCCAAGTTGTGAGCAGACACATCGTGCCACATCTGTCTCAACTGAGTGTCAGACTGGTGGCATCACGGCACTGTCACAAGCAGCTCAGCCATACACCTGTCTACACACAGGGGTGAGTGTGCTGACTTGCAGCAAGGCCTGCACCAGTGGTCATGCAAACACTCAATGCGCAGCGCAGGGCCACCTGTCAACAGGCATGATGATGGCAGCTAGCCTGCACTGTCGCCACATATGATCAACTCACACACTAGCACCTTGCACACTCCGCACCTTGGCCTCTGATTCCTGGAATGCTGTTTTGATGGATGCAGCACACGTGTTGAGCAGATCCGAGATGGCCACAGCGGCCAGGCAGCAGGTGGCAGGTGCCAGCACCAGCATCAGGCGCACCTGTCGTGCAAAATACACACACGACACGCATCCCACATTTCACATGTCGATCACCCACGGTGACATCTCCCCTGTGGGAGAAACCCACTTCAACAGTTATGATGGAGCTTGAAACGTGCGAGGTTCAGAGAGACGCCCACAGACCATGGCAATAAGCGGCAGGCAGTGAACAGTGTGAACAGTTTCAGTGCGTGAAACGTGAGATGCACGAGCAGTACTCACCATCACACCAGAGAAGTACACCGCAGTGCAGCCGTACAGGATGAGGAAGAGAGCACCATCAGAGCGGCGCGTGAAGCAGGCGATGAGGCCAGCGGGTACAAACAGCACCTGCACACACACAAAAGGCACGGGGCATGCAGCAGGATGATTGGCGGCAGCAGTTGGAGGTACCTTGAACCTGGACCGACCTATTCACGGTGTGCCACGTGGTGCACGACGAGGACTAAAGTAAGGTGCGAGTAGGACTCACACCTATCGCCCACATCCTGTTCCAACCCCCGCAGCGCACAGTCCCCTGGACCTTTCACGCGGCGTTCCGCAGCGATCACCTGTCACCGGATCGTGGCCGATACAACAATCCATCGGGGCAGTGGCACGCACCAGCACATGAAGGTCCATGATGTAGGATGTCCAGTTGGGGGGCTGGTGTTCCGAAACTGAGGCGATGATGGGGATGTACTTGGATGCATAGGTGGGGTCCAGCAGGGACAGGGAGCGGCCTGCGCGAACCAGAACGTTCATCACACGCTGGAAGGTGCTACCAGGGTTGCCATGATGGTACGATAGTTCCACCGAGGCCATACCTTGGTTGACCCCAGTGTTGATGGACAATGCATGCTGTGCCCAAAGCCATGTTGTGAACGCCAGGTGTCACCAACCCCAGGCTGCCAGCCGCCGCCAAGGTTGACCAGCACGGAACATGCACGCTGCATTTCACAAGTAACCTGCCAGCGCCACGCCCCCCCACCACCACACTGCCTCCACCCCAGCGCACCTGTCCAGCCATAGGTGGGTGAGCGCAGCACGAAGCCAATGACCATAGACAACCCCACCCCCAGGGCAACCGCGGCCAGAGTGAGCAGGCCCAGCACCACACGGCGGAACAGCTTGGGGGGCAGCTGCAGCCAGGCAGCCGCACACACACACACAAAAGGCTCTTGTTGGGCGGCAGATCCTAGGTCACTCCATTTCAAGAGGTTGCAGTTGCAAGAGAATAATGTGACACCACACATCATGCATGTTTGTATGCGGAGAGAGCGAGTGCAGGCAATGACGGGATGCGGAAGGGGCTGGAAAACACCGAGCGTGCGCACAGCTGGGGTGCCGTGCCACACGTCCTTGTAGCACGTGGTGCTGGCGCCAGCACACGAGCACCATCATCAACTCTGTAACACTGCCCATTCTGACCGGCACCTGGCCCCCCCGCAACCGCACAGCACTGCTGCAGCTGCTGCCCCCTGCAACACCTCAACATCCAACTTGTGGGCAGCTTGCAGCCATTCAGCCTGCGCACCTGTGACCGCACAAAGCGCGTCAGCATGGCCACATGCAGCACCACAAACGCCAGGAACGCGCCAAAGTGCTCGCTCATGTACACCGCGTTGAAGCCGACGACGGGGATGGAGGCTGCGCAGGCAAGGGGGTGGGTTACGAGAATGAGTGCCAGCCCAGGTGCATGCTTCAAGTGCGGGTACAGAGTGAGGTGCACGTTGCAGGTGAGGCACCCATGCTGTCCCTCAGCCTGCATGTGTGGCGTCCAGGCGCTGTTGCCAAGCCAACGCAGGCCCATCCACACGAACAACAACAGTACACACATTTCCCCACACCTTGTGCACTTGCACACACAGGCTCACCAGTACACCACCTACTTGCACACCACCTAGTTGCAAACTCGCACAGCATGCCCAGTGCACCATGCGCAACACAATGATCCAGCCAGCAGCAGCTCGAAGCACATCAGTGCTTGCCCTCACCCGCCAGCAGCGTGCCCAGCACCACCAGGGGCGCGAACGCCACATACAGCCGCGGTGTGAGGCGGCCGGTGACAATCGCGGTGAGGCAGTAGATGGGGAGCAGGTTGATGACAAAGGAATAGCCGCCCCACGACAGCACCATGTAGCCGTAGCCAGCCACCAAGGCCGTGGCCCACATGAGGGATCCTGTGTTCAGTGTCTGCGCATGGGTGCGGCGAGGGATTGGGGGTGTAATGTGCAGACAGACACAGCGTGGCGCCCCCATCAAAATGGATGCACACCGATTATGGAGCACGATCACCAGCTCGCCATCCTGCACGCCTCAAGGCAACCTCGGGTGCTTTCCTCCATGCTACCAGCCCCACATGACAGGATCAATCCTTGCCAACAAGGTGGCAGGCTCCACACAAGGCCAGCCCTGTTCCAAGCCACCAACCCCCAACCCCCGCCCAAGATAACACCGTCCCCACCTTCAGGAACAGGTAGAACACGTTGACCAGTGCAAAGATGGCCACCCCCTCGTTGTCATAGCTGCCCGCCACGGAGCGAGAGATGTAGGAGGGCACCATGCCCACAAACGCGGCCGCCAGCAGGCCCGCGCCATCACCGCGCACCTCGCGCACCAGGCCGTAGCACGCGAGTGCACAGAATGCGGAGAACAGCGGCGCAGTGAACACGCACACCTGCCGCACACGCAACGTGCAAAACACGCGGCGCGCACCAGACAAGCAACCAGGTAAGTGGCTGGATCACCGCACGGTCGCATGGCAGGCGCCCTGCCAGCAGCAGGAACACCGGATCATGTCCTGCACATAAGGCAGGTCCCAGTGCACCCAGCTGCCACACCACCGGCCACAGGTGCCCTAGCCTGACTAGCGCTCCTGCAAGCGCTGCTGATTATCATGACACGGTTCAGTACACCCCTGCTCGCGCTGCACCTCACCTCCTGGATGTGGATTGGGATGTTGAAGAAGTGCAGGATGCGGTACATTGACCCTGCTGTGAAGATGAGGCCCTGAGGGCAGCCACGCAGAAGTGACATGTAGATGTTGTGATGTCATGTCATGACCACACGCAGCATATGATGTGCTTGCGTGCAGGAGTGCATGAGCCCATGCTGAGAGCTGCGGCAGGACATGCTGCATGCTGCTGCACCATGGTCACCGAACACACATTCTTCCGGTTGACCACCCCTTCTGACACCCCAGCACCTGGCAGAGTCCTGTCCCAATCTTTGGGCAGCACAATCTGTAAGTGCACATCACAACTGCCCCTCCGCACCGGATAGACAGTGCCTCCGATGACTCTGCCTAGCGGGTACCACGTCCGATCATCAAACCAATTCCACATTTCATAGAATCCCTTCGTCGTGAGAAACTGGCTGACACGGTAGTTGAAGTAGGGGTCAAACTCATGAATGACCGACTCGTACTGCGGATGAAGTGTCGCACGGTTTGTCAGGCTTGCATGGGCATGTGCAATGTGGTGCTCACGCAGCTTGCCCTGGCTGGGATGCATGTGCGATGCAGCTGCTCCCCTGCAGCACATGTGCATCAGGAGCATACAGTGCCACGTGCTTACTGGCATCATGCATGCTACATGCCCCATAAGCGCGGGGATGCACGAACCCAGACCTTATGGCACCAATCATCTAGATCCCGTTCAGTGCATTCCTATGGCTCGCCACCCCCAGCCCGCAGAGATCAGACCACGATCGCCCCCAGATCACCACGCTCGATTAAAGAACATATGAGCACCGTAGCTCACCTTGACCACCGAAAACAAGCGGATGGACGTACTCATCACGCAGATACAAAGGAGTGCCAAGTACTTGATGCACCGCGCAGCGATAGCATTAAGGTGAGCCCGTTGTTTGTGTAGCATAGCATGGTGTATCTCTCCATCGTGGGCCCCCATTTTCAGCAGCTGTAGCCTGGCTGGCTAGAGTACTGCTGGGTGACTCCTGACGCCCAACAGGTGAAGGTGTGGTCTTCACTTCACGGAGACCGAAACGCGTCGTCAGCGAGGGTTTTGGGGTTTGGTCAGAAGTGGGTTCCTTGTGCAAGTCATTTTTATATATTATAGTTTCAAGTGTTAACGAGAACGCCATCTCTCTGCTGACCATTATCGTATGGTTGAACGCCACACGCTTGCATTTGCCGCGGAAAGGGTTACTACTTCAATCTCATGCTAGCCTACCTACACAAACCTATGTTGGAAGCTCCACCTTTCGTTGGTCGTCAGGCAGCCTTTTAAAGCCGGCCATGCCAAATGCGGCCTGTGTCATACTCAAAGCCTCCGCATGTCGACGCCAGTGTGCTGCGCTATGTAACACGACCATGGCGGTTCAGCTGCATGGGGCTTGGGCCACGCACAGCCATGCGTGGCTCCCATGTCCGCGTGCTTGCTGTGGCCGCGCCACCTGGCCCCAATAGGGCTGGGTCACCTGAATGGACGTCACAGTGGGCAGTGGGCCAACCGACTAGCTCAGCCAGCTCCAGTGTCAACATCCCCCACGGCAGCACAAGAGGGCATCGCCCTGGACGCAGGAACCGCTCAGAGGGCGCTGCATCACACCAAGCCCCAGTCCCCCCAAAGCCAGAAGCGGGAGCCTCATCAGCAGCACCCGCTGGCTTAAGTGTCACTGATGCGCCATCCAGCCAGGCAGGCTACAGCGGGAAGAAGCGGCCAAGGCACAAGGGAGCCTTGCCTTCAGATGTGCAGGCAGACAGCAGCAGGCTCCAGCGCACAGGGCCGCCCGCTGATCGCGACACAGGCCAGCGACATGCATCCAGTGGATCCGATGGGACTGCAGCATCCCAGCAACAGGGCAATCGTGCGCCATCATGGCCATCATGGCCTTGTCCACCAGCAGCAGCAGATGTAACAGGAGGCTACGGCTACGCGCAGTTGCAGCCCCCAGACTTCCAACAGCTGGAACCGCGGCAGCTGACAAAAAAACTGAGGGACGCACCCAGCTGGGCTGCAGTCGCACATGAGATAGAGCTGGCACAGCGCCACCAGCCGGGCCTCCTGAACTCCATCCACGTGGCGGCTGCGTTCGCGCAACTGGCACACCTGCACAAGCTGGAGCCGGCACACATCAGGTGCGTGTGTGCACTGGTGATTGTCCAAGTTCCGCGTGGAAGAGTTATCATGGAGGGCCCGCATCATGTTAAGGTGTTGGATCAATCACAACTACCGCCCACTGCCTCCCAAGTGGCATGCGCTGTGCACCATGCATGTGCGCACAGTGACATACACGCATGCGTATGCTTGCGCAGGATGCACAAACAAGCAGGCGTCATCAGGTTCTCAACAGAACTGATGGGCCATGCGCTGCGCCTGCTGCCAGGCATGCGGCCCAGGGAGCTGGCGTCCATCCTGTGGTCGTCTTCAGTGGTGGGCTACATCCTGCCCCGGCCCGCGCTGCGCACCCTGGTGAAGCAGATCACCGCGCAGCTCGGGAGCTGCAACCCCCTGGACATGGCCAACGTGGCGTGGGCACTCAGCGTGCAGCTGTCCTCGGGCTCGTCAGGCATGGTGGACAATGCAGTGGTCGCGGCTGCCGCCATGCGCAGCACCCAGCTCTCTGCAGCATCTAGCTTGGGGCCTGGGGGGCAGCAGGTGAGCCCTGGGGGTGGCTACGTGGGTATGGGGGCGATGCCCCGCCAGCGGGCGTACAACAACATGTCAGGCGTGCTGCAGCGCGACGACGCAGGCGCGGCATCCACCAGCACTGATTGGTTTGTGGAGGAGGTGGAGGAGGGCGGCGTGGTTGTGGCTGCGGGCGCAGTAGAAGGGACAGGTCCAGGGGATGGTGCAGCAGAGCAGGTGCAGGTGGTGGAGGAGGACGCATGGCTACAGGATTTTGTGGATTCCATGGTCGGGCAGATGCCCCAACTGCCCGCCCGCCCCTTCATCGTCATCGCCAACAGCCTGGCCAAGCTGCCATCCGCGTGCCTGCACTACGAGCACGCAGTGCGCATCTCACAGCTGCTGTTTGCGCGCACTGCGACGTACAGCCCACATGACCTGGTCAACGCGCTGTGCACACTGGCCAGGCTGGAGATGCAGCCCTCCAGCGAGTGGATGGTGACCCGCATGATGGAAGTGTCGCACCTGCTGCTCCAGTTCAAGTCGGACGAGGTGTGCCTGTTCCTGTACGCGTGCGCGCGGCTGCGGTACCGCCCTGGAGATGTGCTGCTGGCACACATCTGCAAGTGAGCAGTACACGCGTGGGTGGCCTGGCTGCATGGCGTCAGCTGCATGACTGCATGGTACGCAAAGGACAACACACGGCATGCAATCATGCGGGCGCTGCGTGCCCAAGTACAGGCGTAACCACGTGCCTGACATGTCCCTGCACGCCCGACACCGCACCACCACGCCTCACTTCAACACACCATGCCATGCCACTTGCCCCCGCAGGTTCCTTGCCGGGCGGCTGAGCGGCACATCTTTTGGCCACCTGGCCCTGCTACCCTGGTCCATGTCGCAGCTGGGGGTGCGCCCACCTCATGCATGGCTGGGCCTGCTGGCGGCTGAGGCGGCTGAGCGCACGCGGGAGGCGGGTGGGCATGAGCTGTCCACCCTGTTACATGGGTGGGTGCTTGCGTGGTGCTGAGGGATGGGTTCACAAGAGGCTGGTTCCCTGCTTTGCCTTCGGGGCTCGAGGGTTTGTACGCGCGTTGTCGCTCAGTCCATGGTGCACTGTGTGCCGTTGGCCATGTGTGCTGGTGGGTGCATCTACACATGCAGATTTCATGTGCTTGGTGCTTGCGCACGGTGCCTGTGCATCAAGGTTGCAATGCTGCGGGCAGGTGTTGGGCTATGTCCATGCCCATGACAACAGGCTGTGTGCAGGCATATCGCAGCTCATGAAGAACCCCAGCGTATGATATTGGCCTTGGTCTTTTTGTGCTCAGGCTGGTGTCCTGCGGCTATGTGCCGGACGATGATGTGAAGGAGGTGCTGGTGGCTCGTGCTGAGCAGCTGTTGGCCGAAGGTGGGTGGTGGGTGCGTGTTGCTCAGTGCCCCAACTAGTCGTGCTGATGGCTGCTGCCCGCATCCCTTCTTTCACCTGCCATCTCATGCCCAGCCCATGCTATGCACCCGTTGAGGCCAAACAGTAGCTTGGATCATTGGTTGCCTTGACACTTGCGCCGAGGACCGAGAAGCATGAGTGCCTGACCTCGCATGTCTGGGCCTGACTCTGAGTATCTGGACCTGAGTGCCTCAGCGTGTGTGGTCCTATTTGGCACGCATGTTGGGTGCAGACCGCATCCAGCCGTGGGCTCTGACCAACCTGGTGTGGGTGCTGCCGCTGATGCGTGTGCGGCCGGGTCCACGGCTGCAATTCGTGCTCAGAGGTGCTGTTGCAGCTCATGTGGGGCAACTGACTAATGCGGGCCTATGCAACGTATTGTGGGCTCTTGCCCGGTGCGTGTGAGCGACACTGGGTTTGGCGGTCATGTCCTGTTTAGCTGATTGCTGGACATGTAACACATGCGTAGAATACAGCTGATGTGGCATGCAACTCAGCATGCAGAAGCCGCTTGATAAGCTCAGGCAGTCACGTGGTGCTGGCCACATGTGGGCTGTTGAGCTGCCATTGGGCCCTGCCATCAGGCCGTGCCAGCGCTGCTCGTGTTCCTGCATGGCATCTTCACATCTGGCTTGCGTACCCCCATTGCCCACTCTCAAAGAGCTGTCGAGCATGTGCGCACAGGCTGCGGCGGATGCAGTGGCGAGACATGGCTGGCCACCAAGACGAGATGTACCCTGTCCCCTTTGTGGTGATCCTGGCTAAGGAAGTGCGGCGCCGCCTACACACGCTGTCCCCCGCTGACCTGCCCATGGCGCTGTGGTCGTTGGCATGCATGGGGGCGCGCTACGAGTGGGCGTCACGCAGGTGCCTGCTGTGACTGGGTTCAGCCTGCTGCAACTTGGTGCCTGAACTGGGGCCGGAGTTGACGTTTTGTTGCTTTGGCTGATGGCTGCATTCTGCTGAAGCAGCCCTCTCGATCAACCGAGCCTGGGCACTCTCAACGTCCTTTATGCCAACATGTTGCTGCCAACCCACACGCACCCGGCAGGTGGATGGTGAACTTCTGGAAGGTGGCATGCCCCATGATGCCACAGATGACTGTGCAGGGCCTGACAGCCTTGGTGCATGCGACCACATGGGTGCGCCACTCACTGCTCACATCACAGTACCGGGTGAGATGGCAGGTGGCCGTTTGAGGGGTGTGCTGCAATAGGGACGGGTGCGAATGAGGGGGCCAGATGGGTGCATGGTGTGTGTGTGCAGGGTGCGTAATGCTGGGCAGAGCAAGGCGTTGTTGTGCAGCGTGGGCGGCAGCAACTTTAGAGCGCTAAATATGGGAACGCTGGCAGCATGGGCCTGACCTCCAGACGTCATTGGCCTCACATCCATCTTTTGGATGACCATTGCTGCATCACTTTCTGCTCAACCACGCGCACGGTACAGGCGGTACAAGAGGAGCTGGAGA
The DNA here is from genome assembly GCA_004335575.1 of Haematococcus sp. NG2. Lineage (NCBI taxonomy): Eukaryota > Viridiplantae > Chlorophyta > Chlorophyceae > Chlamydomonadales > Haematococcaceae > Haematococcus > Haematococcus sp. NG2. The sequence goes on along the minus strand of QAXD01000168.1, from coordinate 446,446 downwards.
GGAAGAGTGCAAGCCTGGACATTCGCCAGCGCCAAGGCTTGCACTCACGGTTGCAACGTCTGCGGCGGCTGCATGAGCAGCACAAGGAAGCTGCATGGCGTTTCCGGCGGCGCATGGCGAAGAGGTTGCGACGTGCACGAAGGTCTCAGGGCAACCTCAACACCCCAAGAAGCAGCGTGTGAAACAGGGTACGATGAAGGTGGCCTTGAGCGAGCAGACTGCAGAGCAGAGTGCGCAGGATCATCAGCGGAGCAGCAACAGCCAGCGGCGGTAGCCGTGGTGAGAGCTCCCTCTACTGCTTTTGCCAGCAGTATGTCTCCTGTTTGACCAGTTGTTTGGGCACCGTATGCGTGCCGACAGGCATGTGCTACTTGTTCTCGTCACGACACTGTTCAACATCGGCACACACATGGCAGCTTGTTTTCAGGACGGTCCATGATCCAGTGGCACTGCTGGATTAGGGTAGTGCTTTTGAATTTAAGAACTAAGAGTGATGAACCAGTAACAAACCTTGGGAACAGACCCTCGTCATCACTGGACGTTTCGTGTCACATCCATGATATGTTGACATACACCGCTCATGTCTGCACGACAGAAGTAAGCGTGAACTGCAGCTTGGGAACGCAAGAACGCCGCCACGGTTGCACCCAGAAGCAGCATTCCAGTGCGCAGCAGATCTTCATGCATCTTCCCCAACGAATGCATCTTCTTCCTTGATTGGCTCAACAAGACTGGCTTTCACAGCAGGCTTGTTCTTGCAGTTTGTGACTTGGCCAGCCTCATGCCAGCATGGCGTTGATCTCGTCCTGCGCCTGCAGCATGGACCAAGCTGCCATCTGGCTCATGGCCTGCACCAGCTCTAGCTTGTAGTCCATGCGGAACGTGTTGACCTGCAGCCCAGCACAGTTGAATCCAATGTTCATGTTCATGAACACAAGCTCAGTGTAGTTGAGTTCAAGGACAATGTGTTACCGCAACTGAGCTGCGATTCCGCTCGAGTCCTGGTGCACAGAACCGTGCATGCTTCTTTGTATGGTGCAGGCTTACACCTTCACGCAACCAGAACGGTTACTACCGGCCGGCAAGCAACCATTCTTGCATGCCTGGAAGCAACGCTCACACCGCTCACATATGGAAACTCAGACCTGCAAAGCAAATAGGGAGAAAGAAGCACCATCAGATATCACAACAAGCTTGGACAGTACATGTTGATAGCAGGTGCGAGGTAAAACCACTGCTAGAAGCCTGACGCCATGCAACCTGTGCTGGGCGTGCTGGCTGATCACTCACACAGCATGGCAATGCAGCAGGAACTGCAGGCATCTTAGTTGAGATCCCTTCAGACTCACCAGTTACAAGCCGACAGGTAAGACAGCTTCTGCAGCATCTCGTCAATCTTGTCTGCATGGTGTGGCCACAGTTGGGGAACAAAGATCAGGGGTTGTCAAGGACCACATGACATGTTGCCAACAACGATCAAAGTCGGCGCAGCAGCTCCTCTTGAGCTCACATCGTGGTGCATGCCGCTTGGCATCCCAGCAAGCACCTTGCGTTTCACGCGCATTCAACTGGACGCGGGCCGTCCATGTGGTGCTGTGCACGGCACATATGGCAGGAGCACTCACTGCGATCGCCCTCAATTGCCTGCCGTGTGTCGTCCGGCAGTGCGGCCTCCCATGTGGATACCTTCTGGTTCAACATGAACAGGATGTCAACCTCGTAACCACCCTTCACACCGATCAGCCGGTTAGGTAGCACGGCAAGCCTGGCTCGGTGGAAGACGGCACCCCCAGCTGCACGCTTGGCCAGCAGGGCGTCGGCCAGGGGCTGCCAGCCCTGCGCAGGTGCATCCAAAGCATTGCAGCGACTTGAACAAAAGTTCAAGGCAGTGAACTGTGGCACAGAAGCTGGATGATGCTGATGCACTTGATCATGCACTGAACACGCTCAAGGTCTGCCTTCCTTGCACCACAACCTGGCGGATGCTCACACTTTCTTCACCTTGCACTGGACACACAAAGGTTAGAGGCCACAGTTACACCCACCTCAGGAGCAAACACCTTGTGCACCTCATTGAAGATCTTGGCTGGCACACCGTATTGGTCCACTCCGTCAGCGGGGTAGCAGCCAAACATGCCGCTGATGTACCCCAAGTCGCTTGCAATCTGCCAAGGCAGTAGTCGCAGCACGCGTAGAAATTCATTGCGTGCTCACGGCCTGCACATATGGGCAAAACTTCCTGCCACAGTGCCAGATCTCCAGGACACTGGGTCTGAAGCACTGACCTTTCCTGCGGTGATGTCGGTGTTCTGGGCAGCACAGACAATGATGTGCCCCACCCCACGGCGCAGTGCTGCATACACACCAGTGTAGTCGGTGCCCCCGCCATCACTCATGGCCACACGTGACCCTTTGGGGGCGCCCACCTGCAAGCCAGGCAGGTATGCACGCACCGAAGGGCATCCTCATGCGCAACAGCATGGCTTTAGCATGAAGGACACGACAGGCCGCACGTTTACATTGCCCCGCACTGCCCCAGCTGTGTGTGTGCTGATATGTACTGCGCACAGGTGCGGGTCACACCTTGGGCATGTCGAACACGTCGTAGTAGGACAGCCCCAGGGCGGCGGTCTTTGCATTGTCAGCCGCATCGTCATTCTTGCGCAGCTGCTTCTGCAGGTCAGGTGCAGGGCAGGTGAGCACCATCTACCTCTTATCACTCAAGCCGGTGTCCTCACCAGCACAACCTTGGAAGCACAGCACCAGATTTGCATGCCCCTGAACTGGTCTGCAGTGTTTTCAGCTGCTGGGGGCTGTGAGCCAGGGGCTATCAGCCAGGCAACACATGCAGCTCATGGTGTGCCACCGCGCACCTGCAGCTTCAGGGCGGGGAATGCGGATGACACGCCTACTGCATCCGCCAGTGGAATCACACTGGTGACCTGCAGTCCCACCTTGCCTCCAGAGGCTGGCAGGGGTGCAGCAGGGGGCTTGGCATTAGCTGCCAGGGACTCCACCAGCCCAGCTCCCAGGGGGATGCCAGACGCGGTGTTGTCGTAGCGAGCGGGACTGCCAAAGTACAATGGTGTCCACTCGCAGGAGAAGTGCAGCTGCGGGGGTAGTGCACAGTGTGCAGTTCCTGGTGTAAGCTTAATACATGGATTCACAGTGACTCATCATTCCAATATGGCAGCAAACACAGGCAAACTGGTCCTGGAGCGGCAACAGATGCTTGATCCTGGGGCTTGAACCCCTGCGCTTAAGTATAGAACACAGGCAGCAAATTGCTATGCATCAACAGCACACCGTCGCACAAAAGGTGTTCCGCGTACCAAGGGCTCCTTGGCCACACTGATACACTGCAGGATGACTGGGAACGGCAGCTGTGGATCATTCCCAGCCAGCACCAGGCCGCCCTCACAGCCTGCAGCCTTAGCCGCTGCTGCCACCTTTTCATGCACGCCCCCGCGTGTCCCCTTGTGGCTCGCCGCACGCTTGGCACCTGTCGGGTACAAGGCACATCACGATGGAGCAGCATGTGGTCAGGTAGGTGCACAGCAGAGGAACCGTTGAGGTGGTGGAACCATGCTGCTGGAGCTAGGCACATGCAGCAGGCCAGCGCAACTGCCATACTGCAACCAACAGGATGCAAGTGCCAGGCGGCGTATCAAGCTTGACACAACAGATTGAGCACCCACCATCAACGCCGTATGGTTTGAGGAATGCCTGTGCAATGGCCTCACTCCAGCCGCGCAGCTGCTGCTCATCTGCAGTCACAAAGTCAGACGCCAGCTCCTTCAGGTACGTCTTCATGGGCTCTGCGTCTGCCACGACAGCTGCGTAGGAGCCCTGCATGCAGTCCACAGTAGGACAAAGTGATAAGTCACAGCATTACAGGATGTGTTGTTAGTCTACAGCGCTTCTCTTGCATGTGCTGAAGCTGATGGCATGAACCTTGCCCTGACTCAACCAGCTCAACTCGGCTTTATCCCTGGACCACAGCCCACCATTGATGCTGCCGGCCAGCTACTGGCGCAGCACTGAGCTCGTACACCCACCCCCTTGCCCTGCCATGGCAGATCTATCCAAATTTTCATTTGCGCGCTGCTGGTGCAAAGAGGCGACCCCTTGGTCCAACCTTTGGTTGCTCCAGGTTGAGCTGCTCCAGCGTCAGGTCCTCAGGGGCCACATAATCTCCCAGGAAGGTTGCAGTTGGCACTTTGTCTTGAAAGCACAGTGGTCCAGACAGCCAGGATGAGCCCGAGCATGTGCACAGATACCTGGTGATGCAACATGGAGGCGTGGCATGGTTGTGAGACCGAGCAAGACAGCTGGGTTGAAGGGCGGATGGTTCTGTGAACATGTAATGCAGGCGCCCAGGGTGTAACCAATCTAGAATGTGCCGTTCATTCTGCCGTGGATCTGGTGCGCTGGCGCTGAGTCACATGCTCACATCTGATCATGTGCAAAGAGGGTGGTGGAACCCCTGAGCTGTCAGCTTTGCAGTGTGCCCCCTTCGCCCTGCACCCCACTGTCTGACTCACCGCGCGCGCCCCAGCACGCCCATTTTGTGCAGTGCGCGCAGCCAGCCCAGGGACAGGGTGGTGGCACGGAAGCCGCCACCTGCCACATGGATTATTGTATGATGGGCAGTCATGGCGCGTGCAGCTTGATGCCCATGTGGTGGGAGCGTGCGACCCCCGAAGCGGGGTTCAGGTTTGAAGAGGATATTGCTCAACTGCCAGGCACAGCTGCATGTCAGAGCCCAAAGTTTGTCTGTGTGAGGGCCTCAGTATGAAGCACAACAGTATGAATCAAGTCTTCAAGTGGCACCGGATACCCGCACCTGACAAGCAAATGGCAAGGTCCGGACGAGAAGCAATGCTCGGAATTCCATAATCACCTGCAGCAGTGCATGACGGGTGCATCCCTTGGATGCTGCGCCCTTCTCTGTGACTGGTGGGCGCACAGTATGCGCATGCAGGCTCACGTGTCGTGCATGCACACAACATGCTTGCATGGACGAATTGCAGCTGCCATAACACTTGCCATCCGAAAGCTCCGGCCATGCTAATGACCCATCGGCGCTGTCGCCCGTCCACACTGTCACCTCTACGGGCTTGCCAGGCTGAACAAGAGGATTATCGGGTGTGCTGACTTTTTCCGCAATTTTTATCGCCTGATTCGCTCCAGCAGCGATTGCTGGGGCATTTGAAGCGGCAGCGGTGGATGCCCCGCAGCCCTGCACAATGTCACTAAGCCCTTAGACACGACAGGCGTACAGGACAGGACACCACAATAAGAGTTAAAGCAAGCACCTACCATGCTACGTCAAGGTCGACAATTGGGTCAAGCACGTTTCCAGGTGTTCAGGGCACGTGCGTTGCGAATTCCGTCAACGATGATGCTCAGGCCCAAAACTGCATTTGCTTGTGTGTACAGCTGATTGGTGCATTTTTGCAGCGTGTGACAAAGCGAGTCCAATGGGGCGATGCTCAGGGATCAAGAACCACCTTTACGCAGTAATAATGTCCGTGCGTTGCCTTCACCTCCAACAACATCAGCCGAGGAGTACGGGTACAATGATCACGCGTGGCTTTGACATCAGACTATCAAGCAATCCCAGACCGCCCTTGTTGTTACTGTCCTGACTGATCGAGTTCGAAACGTTGACTGGTGTATTGGTGTTGACGGTGATGCTGATGGGAGGACCTGCATGTATGCACGCGCACAAACACAGGTTTCTCGCGAGGCCAGTAGCAGCCCTTATGAAATCTGTGACAGTCTGCATGTCATGCAAGTCCATGCAAGCACATAGTGTTACCCTTCTGCACGCACAGACGCATGCATGCGGCAGTGCGCATCATACCTGTACTGTAACCAGGCTGGTTTGCTGGGGGACTTGCCACTGCGCCTTGCACCGGCTGCAGTTGGTCCACAGCAGACTGTGCCATGCTGATGGGATCAGGTGCGGCACCTCTCGTGGTCACAAGCACTGGGCTGCCACTGACACTCGGTGAAGGAGACGCAGGGGTCAGTATTCCAGTAAGTAAGCTAGCCGGGTTTTGTGCTCCAAGGCCTGGTGCCGGGCCAGGCCCTGCAGCTGGCGCACTGGTTTGAGCAGGCACAGGAGCAGCTACTGGAACCTGCTGCTGAACAGGGGACAGTTGTGGTGTAAGGTGTGGCTGTGCCTGGGCTGGCTGCTGCATGGTGCTTGCAGGTGGCTGGTGTGGAGCAGGGGCATATGTGCCAGAGCCCAGAGCTGGAACAGCCGCACCAGTGGCCACAGGTGCTATGCCGAGGCTCTGGCCGGTGACTGCAGTTGTCGCTGGCGCAGACCCTGCCTGTAGCCGCAGTAGCAGGAGCCACACAGTGTTCAGCGCAGCAACTGCACCTTGAAGTGCCTGCTGCAGCTGTGTGCTGGACACAGACGCAGCTGCCCCAGCAGCAGGTGGCGCTGACGGGGCGCTGCTGGTGTCCCTCAGCAAGCGCCGTGACACCGCATCCTGCAAACCATGCACAGGCAACACTGGAATGTGTTGGTTTGCTGCATGCCCATCAGTATCTTAGCTGATATGTGCATTGGGTGAACCTGGTGGGCAGTTGCATGCCGTCATGTGGGGACTGCGCACCGGGCCGGACCAAGAAGCAGGGGAGACATGCATGGGACCTGCGCCAGGAGATGCGGGCGCTCTCTCTAATGAAATGAGCGCCCCTGGTGTTGTTCTTTCTACAAAGCTGCTTACAAGCAACAGGGCAAGGAAACCCCGCATCCACACTGCATGTTTACATCGTCAGAAGTTTCACATGGACCTTAACGACTGGTTACGTCTACAAAGCTGCTCACTTCGCAAGAGTGCAACTGTGTTAGGGTTCCCAGCTGTCATGATCTGCTTCAACCGCCTCAACCGCCAGGAACCGATGCGCGCATGCATGCCGCCCAAGTTTTTGGCCGTGCTGTCTCGTTTGGCTGCGTATTCCAGCATGCTCACTTCACTGTTTGACGTGTTTTTGGGTGTCCCTCGTGTGTACGCCCGTCCGCGTGCGACATGGCAGGGTCTAAGAAAGCTGCACGTTGTGCTGGGCGTCGTAATCGCGCTCCTGGCTGTGTTGCCGTTTATGGTGCGTGCCAGCTTAACAGCTCAGGACCTCCATCATGCAGCAAGGGTGCTCATGAGCACGCCCATGTCATCATCAACTTCTTCACCATCCACAGCCCCATCAACTACTTCAGCATCTCCCGCAGTCCAGCGCATACAGCTGCCCCCACGTGTCACTGTTACAGATGTCCCGCTCACAATTGCGCCGAACGGCACAATCGTGGCTGTGGGTGAGCCCACGTTGAAGAGCGACCAGGATGGGAATGCAACCCTTACCCCTGCATCAGCAGCGCCCAAGCCAGTCTCACCAGCACCAGCACCTGCCTCAGGGCCAGCAATCCTGTCTCCATCCATCACAGTCACTCGCAGGGCTCCCATGCCCCCACCTAGTAGCCCTGTGCCACAGCCAGTTGCCGGGGCACCCACACCTGTGATTGGGGCCGCACCCCCAGCAACCCCTCTCCTGCCAACTGGCATCTCCTCTTCTACCCCATCCACACGCTTCCCAGCAGCCAGCAGCCAGCCAGCAGCCGCACAGATGGCACCCACACCACTGCCCGCCGTGCGCTCTGCACCAAGTGCTAGCCCAGCAAGTACAGGGCCCCCCATCATAGGTGCTGTGCCACCAAAGGCGGCACCAGCAGCTGCGCAACCTGCCACGCCCACGTCTCAGCTACCTCCACCGTCCTCCTCCACCACACCTCCTGCTGCATCACCACCTCGCCCACAATCTACGGCGCCTGCACCACAACCAGCTCTGCAGCGCACACCCGCCCCACCACCTGCGTCACCACAGGCGCCGCCCTCAGCTCAGCCCACCCAGCCCCAGCCCCAAAGTGGCCCGCCCCAGCAGCCGCCACAGACACGGCAGCTGCCGCCATCTTCGCCACAGTTCACGACTGTCAGTGGCAGGCTGCAGCCCACAAAGACTCCGGGCGCACCCCTCGGTCAGCTGCAGGCGCGGCTGTCCGCCCTCCCCTCCCTGGTCACCAATGTGGTGGCAGACCTTGCAGCTGCCACACCCAGCCCCAGCCCTAGCCCCAGCCCACCCTCAGTCTTGCTGCTCACGCCACAAGGCCTGGTCCCTGCACAGACCTACACAGGGAGCAGCACAGGAGGTGCTGCACAGCCGTCGCCCTATGTTGCTAGCCAGGCGCCCAGCTCCACAGCTCCCACTGTGATACAGGTGCCTGCAGATGCCCTGACAGGCCTGCAGCCACAGCAGCAGCAGCAGTCAGCCCTGCTGGGCGGCGGCCTGCTGTTGGGCAGGCTGCAGGACGGTCGCGGTGCGAGCGGTACACTGGGAGCAGCTGCGCCTGCGCAGGTACAGTACCTGATTGGAATACTGTAAAGGAAAGGAGGTTGAGTATCCATGTACGCGGCACATGCCAAGCAGCCATGTTTCATGCATGCCTATGCTCGGCATCACACCTGCCACATGGCCCAGGGGTCAGGTTCCCAGGTCCTCTTGACTGCCATGGCTACGGCACACACACAGGTGCTCGCTGCACCCACATCGGTCACACCGACCCAGGTGGCAGCAGCTGCCACGCCCGTGCCAGCAGCAGGTGTGCTCTGGCTGATGGTCAGCAGCATGTCCAGCAATGTGTGTACAGTACTTGACTGCAGTGCTGGTTTGCCAAACGCTCTGCTGCGTTCAAGCATCCTGCTGCGTTTGCTGATGGCCTGCACAGTTGGACACTCTGGACTCAACTACAATCATGCTGTGCACTGAGCATAATGGCACTAATCAGGAGGTTACTTCGTGCACTGTTGCACTGTTTGCGTTGTTCTGCCTGCCTCAGCATGCAGCCTTGTCCCACATGCTTGCATACGATCGAAGTCCACATGCACGCTCCACTGAGTGCTTGCAAGTGCCCTCTGTGTGTGGTCCTGATACAGGTGTGCCCGCCTCCACTGTGCCCTCCACAACCACCTCCAACGCGGATGGCAATGGCATTGAGATCGTCACCTCAACCCCTGTGTCGCTGTCCAACCCCATCGCTATCAAGGGTGGCAGTGCCTCTGCAGGGCTCAGCGTGGGCTCTGGTGGTGGTGGGAGCAGTGGTGGGGGAATACCGCTACTGCCGCTGCTGCTGGGGGGCATTGCCGCACTGGGAGGTGCAGCAGGGGCTGCACCCCCATGACTTATATGGTACTGCACAGTGTGACAGCATTTTGAAAGTGGACTGATCCTTCGGCTTGGTTCTGGTGGCGGCTGGATGTTGTGGGTGCGAGTGATCAGCTGATTGATTTGTGCGTGTTGGTTCGTGGTTGATACATGTGATCCTTGCACAATGCCATGGCACGCTTACTGCTTTACAGCAGAACATTGACATGACTTTGGTTTCATTCATCAAGAACCCTTGTCCCTGAGCTGTCTCAGGAGGGGCTGTACACCTCCTCTGCAGTCAGCAGGTGACGGTCATTGTTAAGTTTCTCGTGCGAGTCAAACATGCCTACCTGTCCCCGCCCGTCCTGCTGGGCAGCCAGATAGCTACTGACCTTTCTGCCTCAAACTACGTATGTTTGTACACACTTGCGACACAGTCACTCATTCTTCGCGTATCTCACAGCCTACATGACTGCTTTCACACACACGATTCTCTTGTTGCTCATACGGTTCAATATTGCCCTCACAGGCTTCCTCTCATCCTCCCTGCTGCTACTTTTTTCCAGTGAGCTGTGCCTTCCACGAATCCACCACATGCCCTGCAGCCGCTGCCACACACCCCACCTTTTTCAGCCCTCGCACCTCCCTGCCCAGACCCCCGGCCAGCAGCTCCACACTCACGCGCACCTCACCCAGAAGCTCCAGCCGCCGGCTCAGAGCCTGCGCCTCGACTGCCGGTGCAGCAGTGGTAGGGCTGCATGGCACACGAGATGCAGCTGCGCCTGACGCTGTGGTACTGGCAGATCCAGCCCCAGCCCCACCACTGCCGCCACCGTTTGCTGCTGCGCCGCCACTGCTGCTGGCGAGCTGTTGAGCTGCCGCCTTGATGGCTGCCACCTCAGCCTCCAGAAGTACAGGCAGTACGTCAGACAGCGCCTCGTGCAGCAGTACCCGCAGGCCCTGCGCCTCCAGTGCTGCCACGGAGGGAGTGGTCTTGCACCTGGAGATGGCGTTGATCATGATGCCCTTATAGATGGAGGGGGTGCAGTCCTCCTTGCCCTGCCTGCTCGCTGCCTCCATGCAGTCGGCCACTCGCTGCAGCAGCGTCTCGGGAAGGCCTGCGCATCCCGGGTTCTCCCGCAGCGCAGCAGCCAGGCGGCCCACAGCTGTGCTCCTGGCGCTGGGGTCCCCAGCCGGGCGCTTGGCAGGTGGCGGCTTGGCGCCATGCCCAGCAGACGCAGCGCCTGCTGACTCAGAGGAGGGCCCCTTGCGACCGATGAGCGCTGCGCACATGACGACATGAGGATTGCATGAACAAAGGCAACAGTAAGTGGCAGTTGGCCCTCACGGTGGTCGGGTGCACGCGCAGGCGCGCAGCAGCTAGCTCGGTGGTCCTGTTAACACCCGCAACAACAGGTCCGCACTGTGTGTGCTGCTGCTGCTACATGATACGGTAGTGGCAGACACGGCACACACACCAAGGGGTTCAGCACTCCAATACTATTGCCATGCCAGCCTCATGATAGCAACCAACCTCAGCTGATGAACGCTGAGGCATCAGCTGACGTCACGCACCTGCGAGCCCGCCTCTGCTCTTGCCATGGGCCGCCTCATAGCTTTCTTCCATGGCCTCCATGGCCTCCAAGTAATCCAGCTCTGTACCCTCAGCCACACCGGCCCCTCCTCCTGCACCTGCCCCCTTGCCCCCTGTCCCACCGCCCTGCACCTTGGGCGCCTTGGCTCGCTCTGCCGCCGCCATGGCAGCCGCCACCTCTGGTGCCACCTCATGGTTCAGGTCGGCATCTTCATCCCCCTCCTCATCCTCTCCCTCACTGCTGCCTCCTGCCAGGTCCATGCCGTATGCATCTGGGTCGGCCCCGTGGCCTCCGCCCCGCCCACGCTTGCGACCCCGTGCGCCAATCAGGGTGCTGCCCAGCCCGCAGCGGCCTGCACATGTCTCATACTCCTGTTGCGCGTGTGCCTCCTCCTCCACAGCCTGCGTATGCGGGATGGGGGTGTATCATAGTCCATCCCAGGCACCCCTGAGCAAGAGCACAGAGGGGTAGCAGTCCATAAGGCCAGGATCCAGGTCAAAGATGGGAGGACAGTCTGGAGCTGGCGTAACATGGCCTGTGGTGTGTGTGGTGCAGGGAGCATGGTGTGTAGTAGCAGGTAGAGGGACGCGTGCATACTGCTAATACTAACCACACCTGTGGGCTGCAGCAGTAGTCGCAGCCCTGGCATGCTCCCTGCAGCTTCTCCCCAAAATGAGCCAGCAGTGCCGCGCGCCGGCATCGCGGTTTCAGTGCATACTCCACCACCTGCCCAAACGCTTCCCAGCCATGTGGCTGCTCCGAGCCTTGACCGGTTGACCCTTCGGCGCGTGTGCTGCCGCCCTTCTTCTTCTTCTTGCGCCCCTTCTTGCCCGCTTCCTTGCGGAGCACCCAATCCATCCGCTGCCTGCAGTGATACAGCACAAGGGAGCACACAGCAGTTGGGCACAGCATGGCACGTCCACACGCCCCACCACTCAGCAGCACACATGACATCACAGGGAGGTGAAAGCTGCAAGCACTGATCCCCTGCAAGAGCAGACAACAAGAAGCTGTGATAGCGGCCACCAGCGCAGGGCGGGATGGTGACGGTGGCTGGGAGCACTGCTGCACACACCCAGGCGGGTCTCGCTGTGCGTGACGTACCTGTCATCATGCTCATAGAAGAGCACCGCATGTGCTGGCTGGCCGTCGCGCCCTGCACGCCCCGACTCCTGGTAGTAGCCCTCCACAGTAGCGGGTATACACCAGTGCACCACCAGCCGCACATCTGCACGCAGGAAAACCCAAACATCATTTGAATCTGGATCATGCTCTGAAACCCACTTCAGTGAACCAGTGCACGTGAAGAGCGCACAGCAACGTTTGCTGCTCACGTAACTCACGTGACCGTGTCTGGGCATTGAACTGCAACCACTAGTGTGGCGCCTTCGTTGCGACCTTGCACCCAGCCTTGAGCCACCCTGACTGCGCAGTTGGCTCCACCACCTACCTGCACGATCGATGCCCATGCCAAACGCCACAGTAGCAACCACGCAGTCGAGCTGCTTGTCCGCCCACGCAGCCATCACAGCCTGCAAGTAAAGCAGGACAACCATGCACCTACAGACTGCCGCAGCGCTTGATCCAATGCTGCATGCTTAAACAAGCCTGCAGCCAGGCATCTGGGCAAGTGGTGCATGGTGGTGTCTTTCAAAAGCTGCTGACAACGCTGCTGAACGCTGTGCAGAGGCGAGGTTGGAAGGCATAACGTGGATCTGATTGCTCCATCAGCAAGCAGCAACAGGCCCACGCCCCCATCCTTGCAGCCACCGACCACCACAACGGACCTCACGCTTGGTGTCTGGCAGGCCTGCGTGATAAGCCTCAACCCTCATCCGTGGAAAGGCCGCACGCAGCGCCTGCACCACGCCTGCTGCATCCGCGCGCCGGTGCACGTACACGATTGCACACCCCCGTGACCCATTAGGGCCTGTTGTGGTGCCATCTCTGCTACCGGCCCCAGTCTTGTGGCTGTGGTTGCTACCAACCTGCTGCCCTGGCTGTTGGCCCCCAACCTGACCTGCTCCTTGCCCCAGCACGTGCTGTGCCATGAGGCGTTTGAGGTGGACCATACGCAAGTCCCCACCAGAGCCGCCCCCCGCTCCTGCAAGCACAGATCCAGTGCTGTGGGAGGATGCCCCCAGGCCCAGGTCATCATCAGCCTCCCCTTGGTCCTCGATCAGGGCCACCAGCTCTTGCACATCTGGCGCCACGTCCTCCCTGCCTCCCTTCCCGCCGTGCCTACTGCCACTTCGCAGGCGGTCCGCCAGTGCGGACGCAGCGTAGACGGAGCTTTGCGCTGTCCGCCGCGCGTCCAGCAGCACAACCTCATACGTGATGTTGGGCCGGTTGAAGGACGCAATGAGGCGCACGGGGGCCTTCATGCCCAGCTGCACCTGTTGAGGCACGGTAATAGCAACCCAGGAGCAGCACAGTGCAGCCAGGCGTGCAGGTGTTAGCGTTGCGAAGCCTGCTGCCCTGGTGTCCCAGTAGTAAACGGGGCCTACTGCAATGCGTGTGCATGCCGCCTGTTTATGTGGGCGGTTACTGCCTGCAACAGATGCTGACTCAGCTCTCAGGCAAATGTGTGAAATGCAGCCACAAACCATGACGTTTCTGGAAGGTACCTGTAAACACGTGTATGCGCACACACACCTCTATGTCCTGCTGTACACGCGTACTGGCTGTGGCCGTAAGCGCCAGCAGCGGCACGCGTGGCATGGCTCGCCGTAGTGCCCCCAGCTGGCGATACGCTGGCCTGAACTGATGGCCCCATGAAGAGATGCAGTGCGCCTCATCGATTGCAAACAGTGCCAGCGCTGCACAGGGCAGGCCGTCAGCAACTGGTGAAGTTGTGCGGGCAGTCATGAAGGCTCAGCAGCAGCATATAAGCCAGAAGGCAAATGGATTGTGCGGGGAAAACCAGTGACAACTGCTCCAACGCACCCTGCCGCTGGTACAGGTTCTGGAGCAGCTCACGGAAGCGCTCAGTGGCAAGCAGCTCTGGGGTGACCTGAGGGAAAGGTGAACAGAGATAAAGATAGATAAAAATAGAAGGCAGAGTGAGATGGGCGGCAGCCACCGCCATCGGCTTGTGCATACACATCCGACAGTGCGGGGTCTGTCCCACATATGATGCATGTGGAGCGGACTGTAGCGCTAGATCATCATCTCATTATCCCGCATGGTGCATGTGCAGGAAAAACAAGCCCTGGATTGCAGAGCTCCCCATCTGGTTGCCCCCTGGGCCCCAGCAGCACCCATGTGGCACCCAACCAGCCCACCAGCAGGATGCCCAGCCCTGATCCACTCTTCAGCCCGGCCAGCACTCGGCCCCGCTCCGCCTCAGTCAGCACGCTAGCCAGATATTCAGCTGCCACGCCACGGGCGCGCAGGTTGGCGACCTGGTCCTGCATGAGAGCTGCACCACACGCGCAAGCACACAGCAGTTGCGCCATGCAGTGCATGTGAAGTTCTCTGAGCCAGGGTGCAGAGCTGGATCTGAGCTGACCCCGGAGAATGCCATTCCAATGCCTCATGATCCACATCATTCACCCTCCTGGGCTGGCCCCATACTTGTGTAACTTTCACAGCATCACATACCAATCAGTGGGCTGACGACCACCACCAGCTGGCGGCCCTCATGATACAGTGCTGGCAGTGTGTAGCACAGGGACTTGCCGCCACCAGTGGGGGCCAGCACCAGGCAGTCACGGCCTGTAGGGTTGACCAAGCCTCAGTATGGTGCATGTGACAGTTCTTAGCGCTGCAACCGCACCAGTGTGCTGTGTGCAGCCCATGCAGGCCATGCAATGCACAGCATGCAGAGCATGCACGGTTATCAGACATTCTGCCGGTCTTGAGCATCTTCCTGCAGACAGATGAACAGTACCTTGCAACCCTGCATTGACAGCAGCCTCCTGGTTGTCTCTGAAGCTGCTGTAACCAAGCTGTTTCAGGCATTTCCAGAGTTTTTGCCGCTCACTGTCGCCCATAGCTGTGCGATCGACGAAATTGAGACCTTATGTTTGGTCAGGGGGTGGCCATGAACATGCGCATTACATTGAGACTTCAAGGATGATGGTCGTCGACCGCACAAACCTGTCGATCACGACACTACGCATTTGCATATTGTACTGCACACTTGTCCAGCAGTACGCTTCGTCATCCATGTGGCCCTATGCGCCCGATTGGATCTGTGCAGCAGCACTCTGACTATGTTAGGTTGATCACATGTGTCAGTGCGAGCTGCCCCCAAACACAGGTTGCCGTCACAGAAGCACCCACACCACGGCTGCTGTGTGCCCTTCATAACCTTCCCACTGCAAGCTGGAGCCAGCCCTGCGCGTGCCCCCTGCCTGCTGGCACCATTTGCACCTGATGTTCTAATATGTGGCTGCACAAGGGGACGATCACACCGTTTTGCTGTAAGCATTTTGCATCGCCTCCCATCATCATGATTGAGTGTACATCAAGGCGCGCCAACGAGGCCGAGCTGACATGGTGGTTATGAATAGTGGGATACAACACACGGATACAACATGAAGTAGCAAGGGCAGATGTCTGACTGTTACAGTCAATGAGAGCATGTTGATCATGAGCGCTTTAGTCACAGTCATGCATAATGTACTTCATCCACACTTGAAAGGCAGTCACGCATCATCGTCCATCCATGGCTTAAGGCATATACGTAACAAGATCAGTGCAGGCTGCGGTCTATGTTGGTTGGATGCCTGGATCACAAATCCAAGTGCAAACCCCCCTATCATCACTGAAAAACACCCATAGTCCCACACCCGGTAGCGCTGCACCTGCACGGCGTCGCCTCTGCGCGTCCCTTCTTCCCTGCCCTCCTGTTGCACACATCAGTGGGGCGTGTTGCTGGAGCTGCGCTCATGGTGGCTCTTGCTCATGTTCTGATTGGACCGCACCGGCCGCATGGCCCCTGCGCCTCCTGCCTTCCCCACCGGTGTCTGCGCAGGGCTGACCCCTGCAGATACCGCACCCCCTGAGTGTGCAACACGGTCTGCTGCTGACACCGGCCTGTCCGCTGCCTTGCGTGCCTGCCCAAGCTCCACCTGCATGTGCAACACAGCACAGGGTGACCACCAAGCACAAGGATGGAACGCATGTGCACTCTTCCCTGCTTGCAGCGCACACAGGACAAGGTACAGATATAGGCAAGGAAATCCAAGCACACAAGCGTAAAGCACCCAGCACCCAAGACCGAACCCACATGGCCACACCCTGCCACCACCGCCCTTCCAACATCAATGCACATGCTTCCCCGTCCTGCCCACCTGTGCCGCGCGCAGTGCAAAGTTGAGGGATGACATTGTCTCACTGGCGCTGACAGCCTCTGGCGAGATGTTGCACACAAGCAGCACCTTGGACGACCCCGACAGCGCATCCTGCAGCACCTGCGGTCAGACAGCAGCCAGACACCAGCGCCCTGGCGGTACTGCATCACATGATGAGGGTGTGTAAAAGGCAGCTGACATTGTGCTACTACTACTGTAGCAGTTCGGAAGCTGGACCAAGTGTTCTCCGTGCACAACACTTGGTCCAGCTTCCCCACTGCTACAGCAAGGTGCAATGCTGTCAGTATAGTTAGGAACTTATATATGCACGCCGCTCGCGCAGCAGTAGGCCAAGAAGCAGGATTGCATCACACCTGTGTGAGCTTAGAGTTGCGGAAGGGTACATGTGAGGTGCGCCGCTGCAGTGAGCTGATGACGTCCCCCAAGGCACTCAGTGACTTGTTGATGCTCTGTGCCTCCTTCAGCTGCTGCCCTGTCACCTGCGTGACCACAAGGTGCACAAATGTGCAGTTTGGGCATGCAGTTGCTTCCACACATGAGCGCAGCCTGCAGCTTGCATGACATCATGCAAGCCCTTCTGAAACATGCAAGGAAGAAACACCGCCTGTTCCTTTTCTCATGCGGTGCGCCGACCATCTCATGGTCACTGCATGAATTGTCATGTCAGTACAGGCCACGCATTATTGTGCAGATCTTGCCCTGGCTCCTAGCCAGCCTTTCACGGCTTGGAAAGTACCTACAGTCCGCCCCAAGGCCCACGCACCTCACTCTTGTCCACACGCTCACTCCCTGCCAGGTCCACCAGGTGAAGGAGTGATGAATGTTGCCGGCCGTCAGTCGTCTTGGCCGCCACGCGCACCGACAGCAGCGCGTGTGAGCGCGAGGAGTGTGCGTTGAGTGCGGTGGATGCAGTTGCACGGTTCTTGGAGCCCTCAGCCAGCGTCTGCATCGCGTGTCACAACGCAGTGCTTGTGTGACGGCGCGATTTGCGGAGGGAGCAAGGACTCTGTGCTACAGGTCCACGTGTCCCTGATGCGCGTTTGTGCATGTGTTACATCGTGCACTGTACATCGTACTCTGTGTCGTGCCGTCGAGCTGTACATACATTACAAGAGACGTGCGTGCAGCTCCAGCACACAGCCAAGGGCAGGGACGGGTAACAGCAACAGGTGCAATATAGACACGCTACAAAATAAGCCCCAGAAAATTCTAAGCCGCTACAGCAGAGACACAAACCATGCCTTTTATTGAAGGACGGGATAAGCTGGTTGCGGAACAGCTGCCTACCTGCTTCACTTCCTCAATCGTGCTCACGGGCCGCCACGAGAGGCCAGGCACTCGCTCCATGCCCGGCGGTAGCTCTCCTGTAATGCCCAGGTACTCAAGATGTATGGCAACAGCAGCAACACAGCATGATACTGCTCCGTGCACATACCCACGGCTGCACACACCAATGCTGTGGTCACAAAATGAGGCGCAAGTACTCAAGGCAGTATGGCCGCAACCCCAAACCACAGGCGCTGACCATACCAAGCCACTACAGGCCAGACACAGCCTGCAGTGGCAGCTGGCTCATGCAAGACGCATGCAGCCCGTCAGCAGGAGCACTGAGCAGTGCAAGAACCCACCTGGCCCAAGACCAGACACTTCCAGCGTCCTGGACGCCACATCAGATGGTGGCAGCAGCAGGTCATGTACCGCATCATTGTAAATCTCCATCATGGACACAGAGATGCGCCACTCATGGTCTGCCCCCTCCTCTGCAGCGATCGCAAACAGCTCCTGCAGTGCGCGCACGTTGATGCCTGCGTGCAGGGCGTGCGGGATGGGGAGTCAGTGACAGCCGCTGCTGGCCAGCCGGTGCACAGCAGTTCAGGGTTCAGCCCTGCCAAGCAGCGTGGTCCCCAACAAGACATGTTCCACAGGGCTTTGCCTCAGCGCAGCCGTGCGCATGCCAGCCAGGCGGTCATACAACATGGGAGCGCGCACAAAGGCCATCCCACTGCACGCGCCTGGGTTGTCAGGGGGCCCCTCCATCGTGAACGTCTTGCCTGACCCTGTCTGCCCGTACGCGAAGATGCACACGTTGTAGCCGTCAGCACAGGAGCGCACGAGCGGGGACACCTCCTCATAGATGGACTGCAGGCAAGAGCGCACCGCCGCCGTGGCCCATGGAGGCTCAATGGATCCTTCCAATAGTTTGGCTAAATGCGGAGTGAAACTGCCTTCCTCTGGTAATCCATCATCATCATGAAAAGCAGCAGGCACTGCCTGCTCCTGTCAATCGATCAAACCCTACATAATGTAATAAACCGCTCGACACCATGCTAGGTTGCGGCAAGCTGGCCTTCCACTTGTGTGCATGACCTCAAACCCCGAGTACCCTCAGCACCTGCTGTGCAGCGTCGGGTCCAAACACATGGTCAAACTCAAACTCCTGCGCGCGCCTGTCTGGTGGGTTGATTGCCAACAGGCCCTCAAGAGGGTAGCTGATGATGTCTTGCTGCCCCTGCAGCACCGGCCGCACGCGGCACATGACACGGATGTTGCCCCGCAGCTGCTGCAGCTGCTCGTGCAGCCGCCGCCGCACGTTGCGCTCCTTCATGAACTTTTCTGAGAACTCAGCTGCCTGCGCAGCAAACGAGGCATATCTGGCACAGGGCGGTGAGGGGCATCAGGCCACCAGCCACAACAGGAAGTTGTGCCGCCTCTGTTCCAGGCCCACTCCATTCGCTCACCATTCACAGACATGCAGCCAGCTCCATGCGTATGTACTGCGCGCGCCAGCCGTGAGGGCTACCATGCTTCCCAACCTGCCCTTTGGCCATCTTTTACATGCGTCCAAGGGCGCAACTTGCAGACGCGGGTTGCACACTGCATGCTCCGATCCCCAAGCTACATGCTGCCCAACCCAACCAACTGCAACCAGGCCCAGTCCGCGCAGCGACTCCCTTACGCACCTGCTTGCGGTGAAACTCCAGCTGCTGCGCGCTGTTCTCGAGCTGCGCGTTGATGCGCTGCAGCCACTGCAGCTTGCCGTTCAGCTCCTCCAGGTCGCGTGCCAGCCGCTGCCGCTCCTGCTCCGCCTCACTCAGCTTGTTCTTCACCGCCTGCAGCTCGTTGAGCCTGGTGGCAGAACAAGGGGCAGTACAGCGCGCCAGGGACAGCCATTGGCACAGGTGCTGGCATGGCCCAGCCAGGAGGCATGGGGCAGAAGGGCATGTCGTGAACATTGTGCTCACCACTGGGTGTGAGCAGGTGTTGTGTGTGCGACTGTGCCCAGTGCTGTTGTCATTATGCTGCTGAATTCAGTCCCCCTTTGGCTATGTTGAGCATGATGCATGTGATGATGCAGACTGCTAGGGGCTGTGCTGATCCACAATCCCAGGAACAAAGCCACGCACCGAGTCTGCATCTGGTTGCGAATCAGCTGATTCTCTTGCTTCAGCTTATCTGCCTCGTCGTTGTTGGCGTTCTTCCAGATGTCCGCCTGGACGCGCAACAAGCGCATGGCCATGCAGCTCACAGCCTCAGCTGTCATCAAGGACCATTACGAATGACGGTGTCTGTGGTCCCCCCGGCACACCCTCACTGATCCATACCACCCCCACTGGGCCTAGCCTGCCCCACTCCCATGCCCACTCCTGCCTTGACTTCTCTGGCGCTGCGCCAGCACCAGGCCGTACTCCAAGCCCCCCATGCACAGCACGCACCTGCGTGCGCAACCCATCCAGCTCCTGCTGTAGGCTGGCCTGCGTTTGCTGCAGCGCCTCCAGTGCCGCCTGCGACCCGATCATCTCATCCTCCAGCGCACGCCGCTTGGCCAGTGCCTCCTCATTCTCCCGCCTCAGTGCCTCCACCTCCTGCACCATGTTCCCCAGTGCTTACTTTGCTCTGTTGCATCCATGGCTTGCGCCTGGGAATGCCAAGTTGATTCTGGTGGTCCCCATCACGGCTTGATGTGCTGCATAGAACCGACATCCACGGCAAAATCCACCCAACCCTGCATGCGGCTAGCATGTGTAATCGTGTTCATGCCCCAGCCCACCTTGTGTAGCTCTTCTGCGCGCTTGACCTGTGCTGCCATGGCTGCCTGCGCCTCCTCCGCAGCTCGTAGCCGCTCATTCGCCTCCATAAGCGCTTCCGCTGCAGCTTTGCGCACGCGGGCAGTCACCTCCATCTCCGCTTCCACATCCACGGGGTCAAACACATACCTGTGCACCGCCCACATGCATGCATGCATGCATGCATAATCATATCAACAACAGCATGGTTATGTTGCACAGCGCACTTCACGGGCACACTTCACCAGTGCATGCATTATGAGCATGCAACAATGCTGAGCAGGCGTGATGTGGTGCATGCATGCTTGTTGTCATGAGCGGTAGCAATGACCATGAACATAGTGTCAAGAGCGGCAGCCATGACCAAGAACAGGAATGGTGACCCATGTGCTGCACTCAGACCTCCATGCAGCCGATGCATGTGCGCGTTGCGCGCGCGCGCACACACACCTGCTGTGCTGCACTGCCTCCTGTGTTGCAGGCCCTCGTGACATGAGGTGGTCCTCATATCCCTTCTCATTGAATGCATGCTGCCCATGGTATGACTGGTCCATAGCTGACAGTTGTTGCGAAGACTTGTCCTTCTTAAACAGGCTGGAGAACCAGGTGGATGCTGGCCCTGGCCCAGCTGCTGTGCTGCCAGCTGGCTGTGGCGCTGCAGGTGCTGGCGTGCCTGGCATGCTGTGTATGGGAGTGGGCGCAACAGAAGCTGCATGCCCTGCCTGCTGTACCCATCCCTTGGCTGCAGGTGATGTGTCTCCTGATGGCAGTACACCAGACTGACTGATCACTGGGTCTCCACCTGCTTGGCTTGGTCGGCCAGTTGTGCTTGCAGCATCACCCTTATCTGATGCACTGGGGCCAGTGCGCTCCACTACATGGTGCGCTTCAGAGGCAGCAGCTGGAGCTGCTGCCCGTGCTGCAACAGCTGCCAGCCGGCTCCACCAGCCATCTGTACTGGATGATGTCGTGGCGGTACTGGCTGGTTGACTTTGACTTGCTGGTTGAGTGCTTGACGGTGGCTCATGCGAGGCTACTTGCATGTGTTGCGCGACCTCGGGGGGCGGTGGCTGGTAGTATTGAACACGAGGCTTGGCTGGCTCGGCATAG
Source organism: Haematococcus sp. NG2 (assembly GCA_004335575.1). NCBI lineage: Eukaryota > Viridiplantae > Chlorophyta > Chlorophyceae > Chlamydomonadales > Haematococcaceae > Haematococcus > Haematococcus sp. NG2. Next base: position 425,143 of record QAXD01000168.1, on the reverse strand, counting down.
AGCGGCTCATACTCGATGTTCTTCAAACTTTCTTTAATTACGGCCAGAATACCCTCTTTTGGCTTCGGCTTCGGGGTATGATCGCCATTAGCAGCTGCAGGGTGGGAGGTGGGGTTTGGGGTTTGCATGGGGGGCCCTCGTTCACCAGAAATGATGTTTTTTGTACCTGCTTTCATCACAGGCGCATCCAGCTCTGCCTGGTAGAGCCGCTCTTCCAAAAACGCTATGCGCGCCATGAGGCGCTGAACAAGCTCATCCTGGTCCCCAGACATTTTCAGCCGCGTTCTTTGAGATTAGCGTTTGATCAGCACATATGGAAGCTGGGCGTCTGTCTCATGGTGTTGCTCTACATGATGTTGTACTTCAACAACTCAGCGCTTGGATGGTTCAGAGTGGTCGTCTGGCAAGTGCGCGCAGAGCAAGGAACTTGCAATGAGAGTTGTGTGATAATTGTGCTTTGTATTCAGCTGCAGGCTGGAGTGTAGGCTCTAAGTGAGCTGTGGAGTGGGGTGCAGGCTGGAGTGCAGACGAGAAGTGAGCTTTGTGGGAGACAGGGCCAGGGAGCCGATGCCTGTGGCGTGCACCATTGTGACAGGCAGTCTGAATGTCGGTGAGAATGCCATGCCTGGTGCCTGTGCGGTTTGCAGGGCTCACAAACAAATATCGGCCTCCTGATGGCATGCACATGTGGCTGTGTATCATGCATGCTCAAAAGCACATGCATTGGAAGCACATGCATGAAGCATGTGTGCGGTGCATGCGCATGCAGGGAAGACCACGTTCATCCAGGCACTAATTCGATCACGGCCCTCAAATGAGAAATGGGCCATCCTGGTTAATGAGTTTGGAGCATGTGGCGTTGATGGAGCACTGCTGGAGGCGGCTGGGTCAGGTGCATCATGCATGTGGTGTCTGGTGCAAGCAGAGATTATGCCATGCAGGAAATGTATTTCAGTGATGGTCCGGCACCTGCCAACACTGTTTTGTTATGAATTGAGCATGTGGCATTGTGCAGAACAAGTTGTTCGTGCACTACACTGACCCACGTGTGAAACATCTGCGTGTGCTGGCATAATCACCTGCCATTTGTGCTGCAGGAATAGTGGTGAAGGAGCTCGCAGGCGGCTGCATGTGCTGCGCATTAAATGGGCCCCTCACAGCTGTCATTGCACAGCTGCTTCGGGTACGCAGCTTCTTGCCATGCTGCCACTGTGCAATAGCCTGAAATTGGCAATGCGCCACCTGAATTCGAAGGAGATTTGAGAGCTTTGGTCATCTGTGTCTTTGCTGGTAGCTGCATTGCACGACTGCACGGAGGGTTGATTCAAACTGCTGAAGCACACAAATTGCAACCTTGCTCATGCAGCAAGCCAAACCTGATCGCCTCATTATCGAGCCATCAGGCCTCGGGCACCCGGCTGGTGCGTTTGCATGGATCTGGTCACATACCTCAGTGGCTGGTGCACTTACCATCATACAACACAGCACCTGCAAGTAATGCCCCTGATGGCATGTTATACGGTCCTCTTCCCAAGCAGGTTTGCTGGATGTGCTAGCCGGGGAGCACCTGCGCAGTGCTATCACGCTGCAGGCAGTGATTTGCTTGGTGTGTGGCCTAGCGAGCTGTGAAAGGAGCTTGAACCTGCTGCTGTGCCCGCTGCAACCATCTGCTCAACATCTGTTTACTGAAAGCTAGCATTTGCCATCCTTGTCATCACCTGCGTCCACATGCCACGAAGCTAGCCTTGGGTTGCCCCACTTCTCAAACCAGGTTGATGTACGTGGCGCCAAGGAGCTGGCAGCCTGTGGCAGTGAAACTGCTATGGACCAGGTCAGCGTTTCAGACATTGTTGTGGGCACCAAGCAGGATCTGGCCAGTGAGCAGCAGGTGCTCGAGTTTGAGGAGTGGGCTGCAGCGCTCTGGCCGCCCAAGGCACAGGTGTGGCACAGGGATGTGCACTGCACCACAGGGGGACAGCGATGGTGTCGTCCTGTGCTAATGGCACAGCCTGGGCGTGCCCGTGCAGCGTGCACGTCATGTCTTCCCTGCATGCAGACAAAGTGTTGGAGCCAGATGATGTGATGTGATGTGATGTTGAGACACACCATGCCCACCACCACGCCCATGACATTCTGATGCACACGTCAGTATGTTCCTTGTGTATGCTGTACAAGGTGACGGTGCGCCCATTCATGATGCACGTGTTCCATGTGTTTGCGCTTGGTCACAGGTGCTACTCGCAGTGCGTGGTCAACTGCCAGACCCCGTTCACCTACTGTCTGCGACCCACGCACAGCGGCAACGCACGTTCTTCTGCCCCACACCAGGGCAACGAAGGCGACAGCAGCAGCACGTAGAACGTCTGCCACCTGATGCAGTGGCGTTGACAGGCACTGCGCATGTGCAGCCGCAGGGGAACGGCCCACCTGATGATGGCATTGAATCAGGGTTGGAGCCCCTGGAAAGTCCAGTGCCTGGCGCCCCTGCCCGCTTCCTCAACGTGCCCACCGACAGTACGCAGCATGTGGCATGTGGCTGGCTGTTCCACCAGGAGGACACGTTTGATCGGCAGAGGCTGGCGCAGGTGCTGGCAGCTATCTACCCTCATGTTGTGCGGCTCAAGGGCATCTTCAGGTGTGGGGGGGCAAGGGCAGTTGGAAAAGGGGCTTTGTAGGAATGCTGCGAGTGACTGCACGGAGCTTGCCGGTGGCTTGCTCGCAATGCTTGCCTGCAAACTTTGTGCCAATCGACCGTGCAACAAGGGGGTGCAGGCCATTTTGTGGCAACTTAGGCAAGTCTGGCCATCAATTGGTCTGCAAACTGCAGTGCATCCGGAGACATTTTTGGAGTGGTGGTGCTGGCCAGTTTTTGTTGCATCCCTTCCTGCCCTGGCTGGCTGAATCCTGCTGCCCACGTTTATACGTCCATGCATGGCCCCATACTGCTGATATGTGACTGCGGCATCTGTGCGCACTGTGCGGCTGTGGCGACGCGCAGGTGTGGGAAGAAGGCGTGGGTGACCCCCGAATTCACGGCACAGCAGCAGCAGCCAGCACAAACGCAGGCGGCAGCATCTTGTGACAATGCACAGCTGGCTGCAGACATGATTGCGACCCAGCCGCAGGCCAGTGGATCAGCTCAACCTGGTGCATGCATTCAGTGCACGCTCCACCCAATCAGCTACAGGAGAGACAGCCGTTTGGAGATCATTGTACCAGCAGCATGGGGAGCTCATGGCAAACAAGCAACTGTTGACACCAGCACATGTGACGTGGCTGTATGTGACGTGGCGGCGGTGTTGACTGCGCACAATTGGGATGCTTTGGAATCGTTTCTGCTCAGCGCGCTGGCAGGGTCCAGCAGCAGGCATTGACAGGCTGGCTGGGGCGTGCAAGTGCTGTGCAAAACTGCAGTTGTGGCCAGTCGTGCCATCATGGATGTTGCTTGTGATCATGAAAGGTGCCTGCTTGCATGATGCCATTGGGACATGCTGGCAACCCTCCGTAACTCACGGCCGCAGAAGCAGTGCAACACGACCATCCGCACACGCAGCTAGGGCCCGCCGCAGCTAGGGCCTGCCATCGGCGTTCCGCCTGACTCTCACGCTCACCTCACACACGGGGTGTGGGCACATTAATGGGCTGCAACGCCCGCGACCGCACATCAGAGCTGTAGAGCAGGAGTAAGCTTATTCATTGGGGTGTGCACGAAGCTTTGGGAGCCCCGCATCTGCAACCCACACGGCATAACTCCCCTCCAGCATACTTCAGCGCAGTTTTCTGCGCCGTGTATTCATTTCAGCTAAGATGGCAATCACAACCAGCCTCTTTGTGAAGGGCCTGGCCAAGACCATGAACGAGAGGGTAATAATTCAGGTGTTCAGCCAATTTGGAACGGTGGTCGATTGCCAGGTGCGCCAGTGCTGGTGTTGCTTGCGGTTCACGGCAAGGAGTTGGCGTTCTGAATGGGCCAATGGCACACCACGGCACGTTACCGGGTCTCACTGCCACCTGCATGCTCTCAAACCATGTAATTTGTGGTCCTTGCAACCCTTGAATTCGCCTGCACATATTGCCTTGATGTTCATGCAAACTTTCAGCCTTGCTAACCCACGGACCTTGGCGTGCACTCCTGCAGATCGCTCGGCATCGCTCTGGACGCTCTGCAGGTGTGCGTGCGTAAGGTTTCCCTGTTGTTGGCACCACTACAAGCAGTTCACGCAGATGTTCAAGATGTATATGGCGATGCCCGCAGGGGACAGCGGGGATCTTGAAAGCATTACCGTGCCCAGTTATGCTTTGCGTAGTGATGGTAGTACCAGGGCTAGCTGTTTGGGGGAGGCGTTGGGGCGCCAGCAGTCATGAGAGAGCTAACCAGACATCGGTGCGAATGAACGCTTGCAGGCTTTGCCATCGTTACGTTTGACAGCGTTGCCGCTGCCCAGCAAGCGTTGCAAGCCACGGATAACACCATGCTGTTTGGGCGCCAGGTGTCAGTGCGCTGGTACAATGCGGAGCGATCAGACGCCAGCGGCACGGGGCCAGCTCTGGCGCGTAACTGCAGTGCAAGCATCGACATGGTGCATGGAACTCATGGGGTCAGCCATGGTCTCGGCATGACCACGGCCCTGCTTACAAACCGAGGGAGCGAGTTCCTGCTGCAGCAGCTGGCGGCAGTACAATCAACAGATGTGCAGTGGACAGCGGGCACCAGGACATGTGCGGGTTCAGAGGAGCAAGGCTGGCCAGGCATGAGTGCATGGGTCAACTCGGCATGCGTACAGCAGCAGGTATGGCCAGATTGATGCATTGTACATGTGTGCGGCATGCTGAATCTCCTGTTATGTGCCTGGAACGTGCAGCCAGGGGCGAAGTGAGGCAGTGGCTGCAGGTCGCATGCACTTGCCTGCTGATTGCATTTTTCCATCACCGACAACAACCATCTGCTCCTGTCTGCCTGCTCCTGTCTAGCTCACCTTTTCCCACCCACGTCATTCCTTGCAGGACCTCATCACCACCACCAGCGCGACCACGGCCGCCGTACGTCGCAGCTTTGATGGCGCGACACCACAGCCAGCGACACGCCGCCGCACCACGCAGCACAGCGTTGTCAGCCTCTCCCTGGACGGCCTGGACCTGTCAGGCTTGTGCTCGGCATCCGAGGCATCAGGCAGCACGGGGGGCGCGGCAGAGGACCCGGGGTCATTTGGCAAGAGCCGGCTGGTGTCCAAGTGGGGTGTGTCAGTCTTGGGCAACAAGGTGGGCAGCGGCAGCGGCGAGGACCCCGCGTCCCTGCTGTCCACATCTGTGGGAGGTGCCCTTTCAGAGGCTGGAACCATTGCGTCTTCAGCTCCCTCAGTCTCCAGTGCAGGGTGTGCTGACGAGTCCAACCTGGTGGCAGCGCAGATTGCAGCCCTGGGCCTGTGTGACTCCACGGCTTCCCTGATCCTGGGCCCCACCTCCAATGCCTCCCTCCTCAACACCTCCTCCTCCCTCCTCAACACTGCCTCATCGCTGGATGATGCCCTCTCCGGCCCCCTGCCCGCTCCAATGCTCCAGCCGCAGACGTCGCTGCCCTCCACCGCTGCCACCATGCAGCGCTTCAACAGCGCAGGTCTGGGCGGCTTTGCAAGTGGTGCCGCCTACAACGCTGCTGCCCCGCTCGGCGCGCGCACCGCCCCCACCACCCCCTCCAAGATGCCGCTGCCCCAGCACCCGCACGCCCACATGCAGCGGGCTGTGATGGGCGCGCAGCAGAGCCTGTTCCAGGCGGAGCACCCAGCACTGGTGCAGGCGGCAGCCGCGATGAAGCACGCGCACCTGAGCGCGGCACAGCAGCAGTACGCGACGGCCCTGGCACAGCTGTCCGCCGCACGCTCCCAGGTCATTGCAGCCACGGCCGCGCTGCAGCATCACGGCGTGATGCCCGGTGCCGCTGCGTTTGCAGGGGCTCCTGGCATGCTGAACGTGAGTGGGCCGGCCATGCCCATGGGTGGTGGCCATGCAGCAGCACCCACGGCGCTGGACCTGAGTGCGCTAGGAGCCCTGCCCACCCACCACCTGCACCTCTTTTGACGCACTGCCAAACTCTAGACGCAATGCGGCAGAGTGGAGCGAGAGAGGTGCACAGGACCAAGGGCACTTCACGGCCGGCCCTTTCACGTGATAATAACATAATGCATGCACAGCACAGCATCGCAGAGCCCGCCCCATGAAACATTGGGTATACCAAGGGCACACTGCAGGCCACAGTTGTGGATGAGAGCTGCTGAGCCCTTCCTGCTCTCACAGGGTGGTCGCAGGGCAGCTGTTGATGGCTTGGGGGCCCAGGCACTGCAGGGCCACTCGTTCCCAAGTAGCTGGGTGCTGCTGCTATTGTGCTATTCCAACGATTACTTATCTGTCCCTGCTGGCAGAGCTTCCTTGCATGCCATGCAAGCCTGCCACGCAGATGCCCAACCAGCTTTTGTGAGATGGTATGACAGCGTGCATCCATCTGGGATCTGCAAATATTCGTAAAGCAACTGCCATTCTTTGTTGATGTGTTGCGCTTATTGTTGATTTAGCGGCGTTATGTGTGCTAGGCCCCCCTCGCATGGTCTGGGTGGGGACCACATGCTTGCAATCGCTGCAGGCTGCCTATGTTGCACCGCCAGCCGAGGGTGCTGGTATGGTTGCTGCAAGGGCACTCGACCATTTTGACCGACCAATTCAAAGCAGTAGCAAACCTTGTTTACAATACATGTGGGGCTGCAGTGCGACCTTCTTAGCTGTAGCTCCTAGGTCATAGGGAGCATGCTGCCAACTGGTGTGGCCCCAGGCATGGGACAGGTCAGGTGCTTCGAAGACGCACAGTGCGCGCATCCGGTGCCGGTGGGCTCGCTTACCGACTGTCAGCAGGAGCACGGGCGCATGCTGTGCCAGGGCCCTGCCTTGTGCCTTGCGTTACTTGTCCCGTCCCTGTGAAGTCATGGTGGGTCATTGGGCTCTGCAGGGTAGGTGTGTGGTTTACTGTGTGGAGGGATGGCGATGTCCTCCTGCTGCCCTGTTGAATGGCTGCAGCAGGCAGGCTGCACCACACGTGCACCTGATCGCGTGTCGCACTGCTGATGCCATGCCGTTGCAACGGCTGGGCCTGGCCTGAACATCAATGATGATGGATAAGCGCGCCTACGGTCGCATTTGACCGCGCGAGAGAGGAGGGCGTGCAACGTGCACTCAGCCATTGGTGCATCGTGCAAATGTGTATGTGTGTGTGCGCGCGCATGACCGCGTGGTTGTGTAGTTGAATGACGCCCCTGCAACATGGGGGCGGATCCTCAACGTGATTGTGATGTGGCGTGTGTGGCGTATGTCACTGAGTGCAGCGACCAGTGCAGTGAATCGAACAACAGGCAGGCTTATAACAATCAATGCACACTGTGCCTGTAACGGATCCAACCTGACCCAGTTGCCAGAGTCACCCGCGCAGTCAGCTGCGGCTGCCTGACACTTACAGCACCTGTTCCTGTAGCCGTCGCAGAGCCACAGCTGCCCAGCTGGGTTCAAGCAGGGGCTCGCTGGTTATCCGTGCTCTCATGCCACACAAGACTGCGAGCCTGCACCTACCTGACAATGCCGCATTGCATGTGTGCACAGTGCGACAGTGATGCTGGCAGTGGCAGTCTCCCACTTCGCCCGTGATCCCTGTTCAGATAAATACCATGGATCCATTGCAGGATTCGTTGTGAACGTGATTTCGTTCATCACACCTCTGACCTCACCCTGTGGCTGTTTGGTAAGAAAGCAGCGCACTGGGCATGGCTGAATCACCCATTTGTAAGGGGACGGGGGGAATCGAGCCGTATGCGCATCAGTAACCACCTCGTGCAAGGACTGCGACATGGAGCGAGTGCGACCAGAACTATTAAAATGAACGATGAGTACAACTGCGCTTTTCTGTGGGGCATGCATCGTGGTTGGTGTGGTTTGTGCACACGCCGTAACTCAGAGTATCAGCAGTGGGCTCTTTGGCCCAGACTGGGACTCTCAACAGCCACTGAATGGCTTCGAGTTAAACTGCCAGGGGTCTTATGTTTCAGGCTTGTATGGAATCGCATTTCAAGGCCTGCAAGGCCTGGGAGTTCGTTGCGCTGACGGGACTGGAAGTGAAAAATGGAGATCCAGGTGCGCGCGGATAGCCTGCAGTCCGTCAACCACGCGTCTCTGATGCTGTCAGAAGTCACATGTTTGGCAGTTGCTTGATGCGCCCAGGGGAGGGGACGGTTGGGGGCGAGGTGCTGTTTTTTTGCCATACAACCCAAGGTGCATGACCATACCATGACAATGATGACATGCATGCCTTGCAGCTCGGGCAATGCAACGCTGAGTTCACCCGGGGGGCCATGGCATCTCTTCAATGTTTCATGCACAGCAGGCTTCACAGCGGTGCAGGCAGGGCCTTCAGACTCAACTCCAGTGCTAGTCATGGGGTTGGGGCTCGCAGCTGCTGACCCATCCTGCGCAGCTGCAGGCTGGATGCCAGAGACACGGATCGGCTGGGCCAGCGTGTCTCAGCAGCAGGTGTTTGATTGTGTGGCTCTTGGGGGCCCAGCCATGCGGCTGGTAGCCATCCATGTGTATTTGCTGCCTGCAGCCATCTCGCATCTGTCCTTCACCTGTGCCGTGCCTCCAGCCACTGCTGGCGAAGTGCCCAGGGGCCCAGATGCCAGTGTGCCAGCCCCAGACTTGCCGCTACCGGGGGACAACCTCGACCTGCCAAAGAGTTTCCTTTCGCGTGGTTCAGCATATGAGATGCTGGAGGTGAAGGGTGAGAGGCCGGACCTGGGGCCTGTCATTTCACCCAACCGCCTGACAGCCAGCCTGTTATGCCCTCCAGGTGGGTGCGAGGATGAGCAGTGGGAGGCCGGACGCAGGTGATGTGCATATGGCTTTGTGTCAGAGAATGGCGCAGTACATGCCGTTGAGGTTGCGCATGTGTGTGCTGCTGAGGCAAGCAGCATGTCGCTATGTGTGGGACCTGTGGGTGTGGGTGTGGGTATGCGGCTTCCTATTCTGTGTGAGGTTTCCAGTCCACACTGCTGTTGCATGTTGTTCGACCACCACACTGCAGGGGAATGGGTGACCTCTGTATTTGGCTCCAATGGAGCATGGTTATTTGCGCTGGGCATCAGCTGCTCCGGTGGCAGTCGGCTGGGACCGATTGGGTGGGCCCCAGTGCGCACAACACTCCTGACCCACCAGTTCCACTTCAGCTGCCCATCCCCTGGAGCTCCAGGCACTGAGCCAGGGGCAGCGTTTGCAGGGTTTGATGGCATCATCGCATTTGAAGACGACGGTCTGCGATCATACCGATCCGTGCACTCGCTGCACCTCCACTGCGCCACCTCCCCCGCCAACCAGTCAGATTGGTCAGTCTGCACCGGCTGCCTCGTTGTGTCCTTCATGATTGCACTTGGGTTGCTTAGTTTGGTTGTTGGTGGACGCGTGCTTGAATCCAAGTACTGCACCTGTTGTATTCATGTGGCCCTGCCTGCTGGCCATGTCATTTATGTCACACAGGACACTGCCATGCCTGGGCCAGGGAGACCATTGCATTGAGCCCAGTTCATCTGCAAACGCCCAGGACGCCCCCTGGTTCTGGAAAGACCGGGTGGCACGTGCTGCGCAGTGGTGCAGCTCCGGGCAGCTGCTGGCAGGCTTCATGGCCCGGGTGTCAAAGCTGGAGCGGGAGGGTGCCACGTCTGTGATCACACAGCTGCGGCCAGTGTGTGGCCAGCCGCTGGCAAATAGTTCACAGGCGGACGTGCCAGCCTCCCTAGCAGCATGGGGCAGCAGCAGCAGCAGTGGTGGTGGTGGTGCCGATGGTGTACAGGTGGGCGACAGCGGTGGTGCAAGCGCGGGTCCTGACAAGGTGAAAGGCCTGGTCACGCATGTCAGCTTAGACACCAACAGCAGCGCAGTGGCTGGCTCGAGCATGAGCCGCACTTTTGGGCTGCCGCAGCAACGTGCAGCCGATGTCAACCTTGCTTGCCCAGACGGGCAGTGGGTGGTGGGCTGGGGTGCACAAGCAGGGCTTTTCCTAAACAGCCTTTGGGTGCAGTGCAGCGGAGGCATCAACATCTCAAGCGCGTTATCAAGCGGAGCCCAAGCATATGCATCCCCAACATGGTCGGCCTATTCATTTGGCGGCTGCCAGGGCGGATATGAAGGAGTGGTGGTGGAGGATGCTGCCAGCTGGGATGCCCCTCCAGTGGGCCTGTCCCTCCTGTGCTCAGACACTCGGGTGTTCACATTTCCGGTGGTGGGCAGTGCTACCTACCACGACACGCTCCCTGCTACGTGGCACTGCCAGCCAGGCAGCCGAGTGACAGCGATGAATGTGTGGGTGGGGGGCTGGGCAGACTCCCCCTTGATGGCGGCAGCCAGCAGACTGATAGGGGCCATGGGTGACATTGTGGTGGCCCTGCGGCTGACGTGCACCCCGGTCACAAGCACCCCACAGTCGGCAGCAGGTGGTACAGCCCGCCTTCCAAGCTGTGAGTGTGCAGGGGCAGTGTGTGTCCAGGACCCTGCACGTGCTTTGCATGCAGTACGTGCCTTGCTACAATAGCCCATGCACATCAACCACCCATAGCCGAGTGGCCCAAGGGATATTGTGAGGTCAAGGCCTTCAGTTCATGCATGCCACCTGTTCTACCTGCACGGTTGCCACTGGAGCTTATGTGAACGATTGGCCCACCGGTTTGCCTGGCAGGGGTCACAACAAGCCTACCGCTATTGGGGCGTGGGGCAGGCTCCTTCGTCAGTGCTGCTGACCCTGCAGCAGCAGGCAGCAGGGTCCTGCAGCGCCACACGCTGCTGTGCCCCCCAGGCACATATGTAACGAACGTCAATGCCACCGTTGGCATTTTCTTATATACCTTGCAGCTGGTGTGCAGCAACGGCGCACTGGCAACACTAGTACCTGCCACGGGTGTGACAAGTGAAGCAGCTGTGACGGGCAGCACACGAGCTGTGACGCAGGTTGGCACCGCGGCAGGTGCTGGGAAGCCAGGGCCGGACGGCCTGGTTGGGCAGTACCTGTTTGCACTGCCTGCTATGGACCTGCTGTACAATGTCTCATTCTCCTGCAAAGGCGGGACCGGCATGGCGTCCATCAGCGGGCTGCAAGACGAAGGGCAGGCGCCGACATACCGCAGTGGCAGCGTGTACTCGCCCACACAGGTGCGTTTGCAGCACAGCACCGGCTGGGTATGTGACAGTGCGCTTGCGATGTGAGTGTGACCCAGGTTTGACGACAGCACAGCGGTGGTCAAAGGATACGGGCGTTCAGTGGAAGCAGCCCTGTGGCCTGTGGCATATGGCGTGATGTTTTATGCATCCATTCACCCGCGTACATGACGGCAGCAGCAAGTGATCTGCGGCACCTGGCCCCTGTACACGTCAATGCAGGTTGCGTTCAGGTGCGAGGGTGATTCTGGCAACCAGGAACCACTGACTGCACCCAACGACTTTCAACGCGCTCTGGACACCTTTGGCTACTGGGGAATGCTCGACCCACCGTGAGTGTGTGCTGATGTTGGCATGTGTTGCAATGAGCAACAAGATTTGGTTGCATGAGCAAATTAAATCTTGTTGGCTTCCGCCTCTGTGCTTGACTTGGACGACCGATGTCGCTGCACCCCTGGTCACCTGACCATTGTCGGCCTGTTACATGTCCTGCACCTGCAGAAACGTGGTGCAAGTCCTGCTTGCTGCACGCGGCCTACCGCAGAAGAACACGCGCAGTGCCCAGCGGCCCGTCACCTCCTTTACCTGCCCTGGGCCTGCTGGCATGATGGTCGGGCTCACAGCAACAGTGGCGCCGTCCGAGATGTTGGCTGCTTCACTCGTCATCACCTCCCTCACAGCCCATTGCTCCTCGCGGCAGCTGCTGGCAGCACCACCGGCTGGTGGGGGAACAGGTGGTGGAGGGCAGGATGGGAAGGGCAACGAACCTGCACCTCAGCCACCTCCTGCTGCAGGCCAGTCAGGGGGAGGTTCAGGCTCAACCAATCACACTGAAGCTACCATTGTGGGTGCTGCTGTGGGTGCGACTGCTTTCATGGTGGCTGCTGCGGCTGTGGCGGTGATGGTATTCAGGCGCCGCATGCTGCCAAGCGCAGCGCTGGGCAAGCAGCTGACCAGTGAGCAAGTAGGTGCAGCTGGCACAACTCCTTGCACTGCAGCTGGCAGCGCTGCGTCTGCCTCCAAGGGAGGCCGTCCTGCAGCTGGTGTGCTGCTGCACCTCATGTCCACCACCACCCATCACAGCAGCAGCAACATTCTCGGGGAGGCGCGGGCCTCACACACCACCACTTTCAGTAGGGCAGACTCCCATCTCAGCTCGCACATCACCTCCCATTCCACAGGCATACATGTGCCTGTCGGGCCCATGGCTGCTGGGGCCTTTGTGCTGCACTGGGCCGCCATCAGCCAGCGGCCGAGCCAGTGCCTGACCGACCCTGTGCTGTCACCAAGTGCAAGGCACGGCACAGCTGCTCACAGCACTCAGGATGTGCAAGGATCAGGCAGCACACCTGGTGGCCCAGTGCCAGCTCCTGCAGAGCTGCCGCTGCTGCAGCCACATCACTCAGTAGGCCAGAGCTCTGAGGCGCTGCAGCGGCCCATGGGGACACCCACCAGCACGGCCACATCTTTACATGCGGTTCCGCCGATCAACATGCTGCACCCAACTGCTGCTGCCGAGCATGAGATGCGCTTGCACAGGCCCCTTCCTCCTGTGAACGCTACCTCTTCAGAGCTGCCGGGCGATGAGCCTCAGGGCATCCCAGAGCTGCTGCCAGCTGGTGAGCCTCAGCCACCTGACAGCCCCCACCTTGAGCTAGTGCCAGGCACCATTGTGAAGCCCGCCATGCTGCTCACAGCACTGCACAAGGCATCCCGGGCGGTGCTCCATGCACATGGGAATGATGGTGCAGCAGCGTCACTTGGGGCACCACACGTGGCAGGGGCTGGTGCTGGGGTAGGCTCCTTGCCAAACATGGACCCAGACCCCTACACAGTGGACACCTCCTCAAGCTCCTCAAGCTCCTCAAGCACACCACTGCATGTACTGCAGCTGCCACCGCAGGCACTGCAGCTGTCTAGTGGGCTGCCTCCAGTCTCATGCAAGCCTGCCAGTTCCGACACAGCGTCCCACCTGGGCTCTGTTCATTCAAGCACAGCTGCGGCCACTGCCTCCGGCAGCGCTCATGTGCGCTCCGCAGCATGCTGCAGCACAGAGCAGGCCCAGAGGGGTGGTGCTGCATCAGCCGCAGGACATGCGGGTGGCCTGCGTGTATTCCAGCTGATGGCACCTGGTGTTTTGGCACCACCTGACCAACAACCTCTGCCAGACTCACGCAGAGTGGAGACTGCTTGCACTCAAGCAAGCAACCCAGCAGCAGCAGCCGCCACAGCGGCATTGCCAGCAGCAGCAGCAGCAGCAGCAGCATCAATAACACTGGCACTCCCATCCATGCCGCCTGAACAGAGGCGAGTGCCACCAGTGAATGCTGAGGTTGCAGCAGCGGTTGGGGCCCAAGGACCAGGATGCATGGCGGTGTCATATCCTGCAGCTGTGCCATGTGTGCACCTGGAGCAGCTGATCAGCACAGGGTCATCAGCCTGGGTGTACAGGGGCGTGTGGCCTGGGCATGGGCCTATTGCTGTAAAGCTTGGCGTGCCCTTCCAGCACACAAGCATGGCTGCTGTGGCTGCAACACTGCGGCGCGAGGCCCAGATGCTTGCCCAGCTGCACCACCCGCACATTGTGGCATGCTATGGCGCGTGGCCTGGTGCCATGCACACGGCGTCCACCTGGGACGAGAGCACCGTCGGGCCACGCAATGCTGCACCCTGTCGCCTGGGAGCTGGCTCAGTGGGGGCAGCAGACGAGCCGACCATCGGACATCTGGAGCATCACAGCAGCACAGGCACAGACAGCGACAGTGTGCCGTTCCTTGTGCTTGAGCTGATGGCGGGAGGCAGTCTGGACCAGCTGCTGCATGGTGGCTGTGCCAGGCCATCCCTGGCTCAGGTTGTGCGCTTGGTGCTCGATGTGGCGCATGCTGTGGAGCACTTGCACAGCCACGGCATCGCCCACCGGGACCTCAAGCCCAGCAACATTTTGCTCTCTGCAGATCAGGCCCACGCCAAGCTGGCGGACTTCGGTCTCGCATGGCTGGTGCGCCCCAGCCTGCAGGCAGCCAGTGGGGCAGGTGCGCAGGCAGGCAGCGGTGATGCCACCCACCCAAGGGGCCAACAGCCAGGCAGTGGTGGGGCTGTGAGCACTGGTACCGTTGTGCCTGCCAGCAGGGAAGAGGTGGGCAGCGGTGCGGCGGTCATTGGCGGCTCCGCTGCACCTGTGGGGGGTGCTTCGGGCATGGTGGGCTCAGCGCTGGAATGCGACGGCCCCATCAGGCCGCGCTCATCCTTGCAAGGCATCAACGAGGCTACTACCGTCAGCCCATCACGTGCCCCGCTGCTGGACCCCCTTGAACGAATTGGTGCAGGCACAGTGGCCTACCTGGCGCCTGAGTGCTTTGGCCCCTTGCATCAGACTGGCAGGGGCGTGCCTGAGCACAATGGCGGCGGCCACAACGATGGCATGGCAGGTGGTTGTGAGGCCGACATTTATGCGTTCGGCGTCCTGTTGGGAGAAGCCGCGACTGGGATTCGGCCATGGCAAGGCTGCCGTGCGCACGCCATCATTTGGCATGTGGGCGTCATGCATCAGCCACCGTACACTGAAGCGGCATTGGCACAGCTGCCGCCTGTGCTTGCCCAGCTCATCATGGCGTGCTTGGAGCCCAGGCCAGCCCAGCGCCCACCTGCAGCCCAGGTCGTCAGTGCCTTGGAACGCCTGCTGTCACAGCTGGGCTGGTGATGGCGGCAATAACACATGAGTCTGGAGTCGCTAAGTTGTTATGTGAAGGCCCATGAAGCAGATGCCAGCAAAAATTGAGTGGGCTTGCGTAAGTGGCGCTCAGAATCTGTTATGTCTTGCTTATTTGCGGTGCACACAGTCATTGTGGTATTGGGTGCTGTGGGGCTTGTTCTAGTCTGTGGCCCACATAAGCTGCTGCAAAAACATCTCTTGGTGGCACATATGACATCGTGATTCAAGTTAAGTTGATGAAGTGTTTGTCAGCTTGGTTGCAACTCAGGATGCACTTTTCCATGACATTTAGTTCATTGTTAGCACACCTGCACTGTCTCATTCCGTGGGGGGCATCGCATGGACTTGAATTTCTTGGATAGATTTCTCAAGTGTCTCGGCTTAATGTCTGCGAGTGCACAGAACAGTGCACAGAACATATAATGCTTCAGATGCATGAGAATGCGCATGAGGCTGTGCGGTGGCGATGTTGTTGCAAGTGTGCATTGGGCACGGTAAGGTAACCACCATAGTATATTCCCTTGTGGAGCTCGCTGGGCAGTCGCAGTGAAGGGCACTGAGGTCTGTGTTGCACACGTGGTTGGGTGCACAGGTGCAGTTAGGTGGCCAGGTTGGCATGCCACTGGGCATCTTACAGGATTGCAATGTGTGCAGTGTGGGCGTTCCACCTGTCCCTTGATGGACGTCAGGCAAGTTGCAACAGCAACTGGCAGATGCCTTGCAGAAGATATGGGGAAGGTTGCGAGTCGCCAGGCATGTGTGCTGTACACATGGGCGTCGGCCACCTGCCTTGCGGCATATGTGCATGGAGCTTTATGTGCCACATGGGTGCACGCGTGTCTGCCTTTGCTTCGCTGACGTTGGGCCGGATGCAACTGTCAGCCTGGCATGTTGTTTAAAGCGTCGTCAGTGATGCTGCCATTCACACATATTGCTATGTGGCAACATGTCCAGTGTGATGTGCGATGGCCGATGGGAAGAGTTGTGCCAACCGTGATGTCTTTTTTCCCGCTGCTCATGATGCTAGCAGTGCAGCACAGGAAAGAAGACAGGTGGTTACTTGAGGGCCCATGGTTGAGCCCGCCCGTGCTTGGGACCAATGATGGTTTGGTCAGGCAAGGACACACACGCTGCTTCAAAATTTTGATCTTCGTGCTTCATCGGCCTGGACCAATATTCACGCACACACACATTGAGGATGGAGCTTTGTGTGGGAGCACGGTTGAAATGGTAAGGACGTGGTGGTTGTGCAGTTCTGACAGCTGCACGTGGTACATGCGCTGGTCTCATCCCATGTTTAAAGTCGCATTGCGCACAGGGCAGGTGATGTTGGTGATGCAGGACCGGGATTTCCCATGAACTTTGGTGATGCAGTTTCTTGCGGGTGCGACAGGATCACCACATGCATCAGCAGGTCCCCTGACCGAGTAATGATTTCGGCAAACAAAGTTCGCCCGCCGATACAGGCAGCCCAGGCAGGCAGCTCAGGCATTACATATTTAATTGCGTACAGCAACCCAGTTGCCAACACGCCATCCAGCACGGTCGCCTCCGTGTTCATTCTCTCGCCTATTCAGATCAACCATGGCGGTGGACAGGCGGCCCGGTGATAACATCCATTTATCGCCAGAGTCAGAATTTAGATCCAAGGGCCCAACGCAGGCCCCTCCACTGCACCGCGTTCACACAAATGCGTCGCTTCTACGCGCTGTAGACGGAACAGAGCAGGTGCGCATGTGTGCGGACCTGCATGCAACTGCCCACGTTGTACCTGGCAGTACAACTCAGTTGGAGATCGTTCATGCAACTGACACAGGTCCAACTTGAGTTTCGAGATGTCTCAGCTTACGTTCCCGTGCTTCTTCAAGCCACGAGTCCCCATGGAGAGCAGGTCAACAAGGAGGCGAAGGGGCAAGAGGAGAAGCCGAAGGAACGGCAGATTTTGTTTGATGTCAATGGCGTGGTCAAGCCAGGCGAGCTGCTTGCGCTGATGGGACCCTCGGGCTCAGGTGCCGGGGCCAAGGATGCATGCACTGACTGTTTCTGCCGACAGCATCATAAGGGGCAGTATGCTTTGCATACCTCTGGTGTGGAGACACGCTGCACCTTGTGCATGAGCTTTTGCGTTCACTGCACGCTGCGACACATCATGCTGAGACCATCCTGCAACCATCTGATGCACCTGCAGGGAAATCGTCGCTGCTAACACTGCTGGGTGCCCGCTCCAAGGCTCGGGTACATTACAGCAGCTATGTGTTGCCGCTGCAGCTTCATTGCACATGCTCAGTGTAGCGAGCAGTGACAGTTGTTGCGTTGTGGTGTGCCAAGTTAAATGCACAATGCACACAACTGAAGGCATCGATCATGATTGCCCATGCTCTTCCATGTTCTGTGACATGCTGTACACTGCGTCCTGTACAAGCACCTACTCTCCCACACACTCTCCAACCCACCTGCAGCTGGTGGGCGACATCCTGTTCAACGGCCAGCCCATGAGCAAGCGCATCAAGCGGCGGCTGGGGTTCGTGACCCAGGACGACCTGCTGTACGCCGAGCTGACCGTGTACGAGACGCTGTACTACGCGGCCATGCTGCGCCTGCCCTACAGCTGGCCCAAGGACATGAAGCTGGCGCGTGTGGAGATGGTGCTGCAGGGGCTGGGCCTGGCCAAGTGCCGCGACACCATCATCGGCAACGCGTTCATGCGCGGCGTGTCGGGCGGCGAGCGCAAGCGCACGTGCATCGGCCACGAGCTGCTCATCAACCCGTCCGTGCTGTTCCTGGATGAGCCCACGTCCGGCCTGGACTCCACCACCGCGCTCAAGCTGGTGCACACGCTGCGCACCCTGGCGTCAGGCGGCCGCACCATTGTGGCCTCCATCCACCAGCCCTCCTCCCGCCTGTACCAGCAGATGGACAAGCTGCTGCTGCTGTCGGAGGGCCACACCCTGTACTACGGGGATGCGCATGCCAGCGCGGCGTGGTTTGGTCAAGCGGGCTACCCGGTGCCCTTTGGTGTCTCCACCCCTGACCACCTGCTGGACCTGGTGGGTAGCACCCACCTGAACCTGTCATGACAAACATTTTCCCATGCATGTAGCATTCATTTGCAAGCTGGAGCCCAGCTTGCATCATGTGAGCGAGACAGTGGGTGCCGGGTGTTCAGGCCCTCCTCGCTACCTGCATGTTGCACGGCACATACCCTGGGTTTGCACATGGCACTAAGGAGGTGGTGTGGTTGGTCATTCGTGCAGGCGTATGGAAACATGCCCGGTCGCAGTGCTGCAGAGGGCCAGGAGGTTCGCCAGGTGCTGGTGGACCTGTTCTCCGGCCGCAACTTTGGTACGCACAGGATGGTTCATGTATGGCGTGGTTGCTTGTTCTGCTGCGCACTTGCATGATGGTGCTAAGAGAAGGGTGCCAGAACGTACATGGCTCTTCCGCTCTTGTGCTACATCATGCTGGGTGCATATGGCCAAACGGAAGTGCTGGGGCTGCAGTTCCAAACTGGCTTGTTACGCATGTTGCATATGATGCAGGCCGTGGGGAGCAGGGCATCCAGCCGTCAGATTTCGAGCCAGATATTCTGCGCGCAGCTGGGCTGGACGCAGGCAGGGGCCCCATTTCCTCACACAGCAGCAGTGAGCCAGATGTTGCAGGGATCGTGAGCACCGCACCTGATGCACCTGTGAAGATCCAGATCTCCGACCCAGCACACAGCGGCCTGCCCGGCAGCAGCGATGGCGGGGATGACACAGCTGATGCACCAGACACTGAGAAGTGGGGCGCGCCATGGCATCAGCAGGTGGCGCTGCTGACATCGCGCTGCGTGCGCACGCGCCGCTTCCATTCCTTCTCGTGGCAGCGCGTCATGGAGGTCCTCGTGGGTGCGTGCCGCTGCTGGTTGTTTCGCCACAGGACTGCACCATGTTCTTTGTTGCACGCACGGCAGATTACATACAGGCCGTGCAGCTGGGGCAGCGCATTCAGGAGTGTGATGACTGCGTTCCGCCCTCCATACAGCGCACCTAGTGTACGTCAATGCTCACAGCGCATGGTTCGATGTGGGAGATTGAAGCCTCACCAAACTTCATGAGTGTCTGCATGTGGTGTTGTTGCCGGTGCCCAACGGCTCACGTTGGCTTGACCCCCTGCACACCGTGCAGTTGGCTTGCTTGTGGGCTTGTTCTGGTGGCAGCTGGGCCGTGGTGAGCTGGATCAGCAGCGCGTGCGCGACCTGTCGGGCCTGCTGTTCTTCCAGGTCCTGTTCATGTCCTTCTCCACCATGTTCCAGGTAAGCCCTGTGCCACATGGGGATGATCTGCTTCCCCCTGCTGTCACCAGGCTGCTTACAATGGTAGGCTTGTGCTTGGTTTCTTGGTCATGTATCAACGTGTTCGTTAGTGTATAGACTGTGTACTCTTCTGCATGCGCCTGCCTTGACATGCATGATACAGGGACCATGTGAGTTGTCATTGTTGCACCCTTGGGTGCACGTGCTGACATCCTCATCTTGTGTCTGCTTGCGTATATGCACAGTCCCTCTTCACGTTTCCTACCGACATGAAGATGCTGATCAAGGAGCGGCAGAGCGGCATGTACCGCCTGTCTGCCTACTATTTTGCCCGATGGCTGTCGGATGTCCCAATGGACCTGGTGATGCCAACTATCTTCATTTGGATGATCTACTGGATGACAGGCCTGCGGTTGTCAGCAGGGGCCTTCTTTGCACAGTGGTGCGGCAGTAAGAGGCCCATGGCAGTGCCTGTTTGTAGCGCCGCTCACTGCCGCTTACACGGGTCAGATTGTTGCATTTGTTCTCACACCGTGCTCATTCCTGAGCTCCTGTTGCTGCGCAGGTACTGCCAAGATGCCATGCATTACCAGTTCACCATCTATGTGACTGATAACAATACACTGTTATGCCGCGGTGCTGTGCTGCAGGTTCTCCATGATCTTGGCACTGATGGTGGCACAGGCATGTGGCCTGCTCATTGGTGCTACGATTTCCCACCCCAAGACCGCCATGTCTGTGTGCAGCGTCAGCAACCTGGCACTGATGTTATGGTAAGGCGCAGTTTGGCAGAGGTACCATGCCTGCATGCCTGAATGTCCTTCATCTGCACAATGTGATCAGAAGGTGCTGATCGCACGCATTTGCCTTGTTATATTCAGGGCCTGCATCAATGTGCTTTTCTTGTTTCTTGTGCAGCTCTGGCTTCTACGTGGCAGGCATTCCAGTTTGGATCTCCTGGATCAAGTATCTCTCACTGATTTTCTATGGGTAGGTTCGGCCTGCTGGTTGCAGGGTGCACTGAGGCATCTGGCTTGCTGTTTTCCTTGCAGGCAGCATTGATTGAAGCGTTCTTGGCTGCTCATCCTTACCTAACTGGCCAAAACATAACTGCTGTTTTCACCGATTCTTCTGAGCGCATGGCATGGCTGTATCACCATTCGGCTGCCCCCATTACTCTGTGTGCTTTCAGGTTCAACCTGCTCAAGAAGATCCAGTTCTCACACCGTGGTTCTGCGGCACTGTGCGAAGACTTCTACAAGCAAAACCCTGATGCTGCACCTGGCCGCACGTACTGCGAAGTGGCAGACACAGACCTGGTGATCATCAACCCCAATCAGACAGTTGCTCTGGAGGTGTGCGTGCTGTTTGGCATGCTCATCTTCATGCGCCTGGTCGTGTATTATGCACTCAAAAGGCAGACCACAAAATGAGCTTAGGGCCAGGTTGCAAGCAGGCTGTGTGGTATGAAAGTGCGGTCCCCAGGTGCCAGGTCAGTGTGCTGGGGTCCGCACCGGCAGGCAGCCAAGAGCACAGAAACTCATGGTTTGCTTTTTACAGGTGTGCCACGTAGTCCTGCATACGTAATGCCAGGCAAGGCAGCACGTTCATGGGATTGAGGGGCAGCAGGCCTGCCGCCTAGGACTCAAGCCTGCCGCTGCCTTTCTGCTGTGATGACTGCATGCTCAAGAACACCAGAGTGCAGGATAATGTTGCTGGTGCGCTGATAGTGCAGGTTTGCAGCCTGACTGACACTTCATATGTGCGACAGGTGTAATCGGCAGGGCTTATGTAATTTGCGTGCACATGTTTGTATGCGTTTCACAAACAGGAACGCGTTCAACACGACGAACGCTATTCTTTTCAAACTAAACAGCAGTGTCAGCGTGGTTTGGAAAGTTCGACCCCACCTGCGGCAAACTCTTCAACATGGCGGCCCAGGAGCCGCGAAACGACTCCTTCGCCACTCCAGAGGCAGCCTTCCGCGCGAAGAGCAGTGCCATTGGTGGCAAAGTCCCCACGCTGCATCGATCAGCGACGAACGCTTCCCTGTTGCGCAGTGTGGACAAATCACAACAGGTGAAGAAATTTTGCTGTGCCAGCCAGGGCATATACAGCCGCTTGTACTGGCCTGCCTTAATGGACCTCTGATCTTCCGTGCGTGCTATCCGCTTGCAGGTGCACCTGGAGTTCAAGAATGTGAACGCCTTCGTGCCTGTGCTGTTTCAAGGCACTTCGCCTGGCACTGAGGCGTCAGAGCCAGAAGAGAAGCCCAAAGAGCGGCAGATTTTGTTCAACGTCGGCGGTGTTGTGAAGCCCGGCGAGCTGCTGGCACTTATGGGACCGTCAGGCAGTGGTGAGAGCTTGACCATACTCAAAATGTGCATAATGCCTGCTGACCACACATGGCATGCAAGGCACACTCACTATCAGCAAGTGCTGTGCACGCGCCATAACCATGCATGCAGCAACGCCATCACTGTGTGCAGTGGGCAGGCCTCGCTGCAGGCATCATGTGGTACTAGCTGCAGGCCTCATGCATGGATTCACGACTGGCAGCCTCCGCTGAAGTTCGCAGTGTGCCTGTAGCTTCATGTGATAATCCTGCATAACGCCTTCATCAAGCTATCAGGCATGCACCCTGCCAGCCCTGCCTCTTGCACAACTTGTATGTCCTGCACCATGCGCAGGGAAGTCATCACTGCTGACGCTGCTGGGTGCTCGCTCCAAGGCGCGGGTGCGTCGCAGCAGCTGGCCCATGTGCACGCCAATGGGGATCATAAGTAGTGTGTGACCTGCTCATCATTGCATGCAGGGAGGTTTGGCTTGTCGCATGTTGAGCAGCATTCGTATGCCACCTCTGAGTCTTGCCTGTTCTTCTCCATGTGCCTGCTCAGCTGGTGGGCGACATCCTGTTCAACGGCCAGCCCATGAGCAAGCGCATCAAGCGGCGGATGGGATTCGTGACCCAGGACGACCTGCTGTACGCCGAGCTGACGGTGTACGAGACGCTGTATTACGCGGCCATGCTGCGCCTGCCCTACAGCTGGCCCAAGGACATGAAGCTGGCGCGTGTGGAGATGGTGCTGCAGGGGCTGGGCCTGGCCAAGTGCCGCGACACCATCATCGGCAACGCGTTCATGCGCGGCGTGTCGGGCGGCGAGCGCAAGCGCACGTGCATCGGCCACGAGCTGCTCATCAACCCGTCCGTGCTGTTCCTGGATGAGCCCACGTCCGGCCTGGACTCCACCACCGCGCTCAAGCTGGTGCACACGCTGCGCACCCTGGCGTCAGGCGGCCGCACCATTGTGGCCTCCATCCACCAGCCCTCCTCCCGCCTGTACCAGCAGATGGACAAGCTGCTGCTGCTGTCGGAGGGCCACACCCTGTACTACGGGGATGCGCATGCCAGCGCGGCGTGGTTTGGTCAAGCGGGCTACCCGGTGCCCTTTGGTGTCTCCACCCCTGACCACCTGCTGGACCTGGTGGGTGCTGGGTGCATTTGTTAATGCAGTGCATGCGGTTTTGCATCTGCTTTCCTGCCACTGGTAGCCGACTCAGTGCCAGCCTGGGCCGAGGACCAGCTGTAAGCTTGGCTGTACAAGCATTCCGTCATACCGATGCTGACTTTGTGTGCAGGCGTGTGGGGACCTGCCAGGGCGCGGCGCTGCTGAGTCACAGGAAGCCCAGAAGGCCTTGGTGGAATTGTTCGAGAACCGCAAAATCGGCCTGGGCGAACATGGTGTGCAGCCCGCGGACTTTGAGCCTGAAACGCTGCGCGCTGCCGGGCTGGATGCGAACGGGTCTCCACTCAGTGGCAGCGATGGTGAGCCGGATGTGGCGGGCATTGTCAGCACACCAGAGGCTCTGAAGATCACCATTGAGTCGGAGGCTGGTGCAGCACCAGGCGATGTGGACGAGGAAGGCCCAGATGCGCCTGACAATGAGAAGTGGGGCGCCCCATGGCACCAGCAGGTCTACCTTCTGGCATCACGCTGCGTCCGCACGCGTCGCTTCGCAGCCCTCTCATGGCAGCGCATCACGGAGGTTATTGTTGGTGCGTGTGGCCGGGATTCTGTCGCCTGTGCATGCTTGTTATCCATGGCACAACAGTCTGTGTTGCTGAGACTTGGCTTGGATCGAGATGCCTGACAGCCAGGCCCAGCTGTCTTCAGAACGTAATCGGGTTGTTGTCTGCGGTGCACCAGCCCTGACGGTGGTATGTGCGTTGTGCTGTGCATGCAGTGGCGGTGCTGTCCGGCATGTTCTGGTGGCAGCTGGGCGCAGGGGACCTGGATCAGCAGAAGGTCCGTGACCTCGCAGGCCTGCTGTTCTTCCAGGTCCTGTTCATGTCCTTCTCCTCCATGTTCCAGGTGAGGGCCAGCAGAGGGCTGCTGCTCATGCGGTGTGTTCACAGAACCTGCAGCAGGTGCTGCTGTTGCTGGTACTCCTGGTGTGGCACACTACTGGGAGTCTCATGTTGATATGTGTGATGCACCACGCGCCACACCGTGATGAGGTGATGTGCCAAGCAGGCAGCATGGAAAGAGGTGCTCCTGACACCTGAGTCTCTGTGCTGTGTGACCCTGCAGGCGCTGTTCACCTTCCCTATGGACCTCCAGATGCTGATCAAGGAGCGGCAGAGCGGCATGTACCGCTTGTCTGCCTACTACTTGGCGCGCTGGCTGTCAGATATCCCCATGGATTGCCTCATGCCCTCCATCTTCTGCTGGATCATCTACTGGATGTCTGGCCTGCGTGTTGCGCCGGGCTCCTTCTTCTGCAACTGGTTCGCGATGCTGCTCACGATGCTGGTGGCCCAGGGTGCTGGTCTGTTCCTGGGTGCCACTGTGAACCAGCCCAAGACCTCGCTCGCCATCGCCACCATCTTCATGCTGTGCATGATGCTCTGGTGCGTGTGCGCACTTTGGCATGCACACCGCGCCTGCATCAACCAGTGGCTGTTCCCCCAGGACCACATTGCGGCACATGTTGCACTGCCACCACTTGCTGTAGAGGTCCACTGCATGTCCTACCGCGCGCTGAACAGGGGCTGACCAAGTGCAAGTGCTGCCTGCTGATTCTTCAGCCGTGATACTCATGTTGCTCTGCTGCTGTTCATGCCTGCAGCTCTGGCTTCTATGTGGCCGGTATCCCGGTGTGGATCTCCTGGATCAAGTGAGTACTCATGAGGAGCCATGGCCTGACGCGCATAACAGCTTGTGCACCTGCTGATCGTACTTTGCGTGGGTTTGCTTTTGCTGTTGGGATTCATTCAACTGACTCACGGATCATCATCATCATTCTTGCTGCTGTCCCTCGGCTTGGGTGTACATAGCCACCACATCACCAGAGCTGACATGTGTATCACCATGTGTGAACGTCATGCCACACACAGGTACGTATCCTTCATCTACTATGGCTTCAACCTGCTGCAAAAGGTAGAGTTCTCGCACCGCGGCTCGGAGGACCTGTGTGTGGATTTCTACAAGGCGAACCCAGATGCTGCCCCAGGCCGCACCTACTGCCAGGTGGCAGAGACCGACATCCTCATGATTGACACCAACAAGAACGCCGCGGAGGAGGCATGCGTGCTGTTCGCGATGCTCATCTTCATCCGCATCTGCGTCTACTACTCTCTGAAGCGCCGTACCGCCAAGTGATCGCATGGGCCACAGCACGCGCACTGCGCGTTGTGATGCTAGCTGATCTTGCAAGCAACGCAAGGCAGTGCACCACTCTGTCAGGACACACATGGCTTGAGGGATGACACGCTAGCATCCTATGAGGCTGCAGTTGGATTGGGATGAGCACAGTGGGGCCTGTGGCTGCTTGAAGGCTGATCGTGCTACTGCTTCCTGCTGGTTTCTTGAGCTCGTGATTGACACAGCGGGCTGGAAGTGTTCAAAACACAACAACTGCGCTCCTGGCATGTCTGGGGATGCTGCACGTATGCAACTTTCAGCTGGACCTGGCGTTTCCACCAGCACCGGCACTCACTTGTTGCTTCATACCCAAAGCTTCATCATTCACAAGGTTAGTGAGGAGTGGGTCATCCAGACAATAAAGGGCTGTGCGCATCTTGGAGTTGCTCCCTGCTGTTTGATCGCATTGCTGGAATTGGCTGCTGTGCATGGCAGCAGGAAAAGTTTACCAGGCAGCTGAAGAGCGGAAGAGTGATGCCAGGGGTTGTGTGAGCTTCCAGTCTGCTTTACGACAGGAAGCACCGGGTGCAGCTAGCTTTGCTGGGGTTTGCTGGGGGTCATCAAAGCACATAAAGGGATGCCACGATGGGCGCGCATTGGCTGGCACTGTCCGCACGCAGCAGTACTTGTTGTGAACCTCAGTATGCTGGCGTGTTAAGCCGCATGCTTGGTTGCTGAGGCCCCAATAAGCATGGTTGCGTTAAAGTCATGGCTTCTGGGGTTGCGAGCTGCGAGCTACGAAGCTATTCTAGAGTGAACTGCTGTGCTGCAGCTCCCCAACAGAAGTACCACGTTCCATAGAAGTACTTGTTGGGTGTGGCTAGCAGCTGTGTGTTGGAGGAGGTGCAATAAGTTGTTCCATTTATTCAGGAGGGAGACGTTATCAACATGTGTAACTAGTGAATCGACGGTGCCATGTTGCACACTTCAGATTTCCAAGCAGGTAGCTCTCGTAGTGCCAACAAACCTCACAGCTGCAAGCTAAACAACTCACAATTTCCACAGCTCACAGTCCATGCTGTACAGCTGATAGTTGGGGGCCAGAAAGAGATTCGGTGAGAAACCGTCTGCAATTCACGCATTGGTAACCGATCCGCACGTGTTCCCAGTCTTGACAGTTGACACCACTGCATGCATCCAACTATTGGCCATGCATCGCCAACATATGGCATCTACTTGTTTGTCTGGCGTTTAAGTGCAAAGTACACCACCACACGCATGACGATCAGGAATGCAAACAGCACGCACGCTTCTTCTGCTGGGCTCTTGTTCACATTGATCTGCAGTACATCTGTTTCTGCCACCTCGCAGTACGTACGTCCAGCGGGCGCATTGGGGTGCAGCTTGTAGTACTCCTCGCACAAATCAGGGGAGCCACGGTGTGAGAACTCCACCTTCAATAGCAAGTTGAACCTGCAGTATAGCATAGGCATTACACATGCAGCATGAACCAGTGTTGCAGTGCTGTGACAGCACACGCGGCAAGGGCAGACCATTCCATTGTTATGGCGAACGGGGCGACAAGAGGCCATGCTCACCCATAGTAGATGAAGCTGGCGTACTTGATCCAAGAGATCCAGTTGGGGATGTTCACCACATAGTACCCAGAACTGCAGCAACAGCAGAAGAGGTCCAAGGACCTCACGACACGTTAAGAGGCTGAGTACATGTTTATGTAGGACAGCATGCCCTTTATGGCAGCTGGCTTTGCTGCTGCATGCCTGGTCCCATTGGCAAACACAACTGTGCCAGGCACAGCAGTGACTCTACCATGCAGGCACAGAATGACATGGTGGCTGCTAGCGATTGACCGAGTGTGCTTGTATGCTCATGCAGGCCACATGGGCGACCAGTGGCTGGGCAACATGGGAGTAGCAGACGCACCACAGCATCAGGGCCAGCATGACGATGGTGGACACAGTGATGGAGGTCTTGAGCTGAGTGGAGGTCGCGCCCAGCAGCAGCCCAAACGCTTGAGCTGTGAGCATTGTCAAGATCGTGGTGAACCTGCACGCAAGCCAAAGGGTGACCATGGTTGGCTGTGCCAGCACAGAGCACACTACCAGTTTTTCTAGGGCTTCGGGTACGGGGTACAGGGTATAGGGATTAGGGTTGTTCGTTCACCAATGGTTGGGCCTCTTTGAAATGCAGTGCAAGCGGGATGGCGTTGGCATGTGGAACAACTGCTCTTCCACAGTTGCCAAGTGGCACAATTCAGGAGGTGACGCCTGGCACCAGGGATGGTGTTAAGTGCATCAGGTGCGCACCAGTTGCAGAAGAAGGCCCCGGCAGACAATCTTAGGCCAGACATCCAGTAGATGATCCAGCAAAACAATGTAGGCATGAGGCAGTCCATGGGGATATCTGACAGCCAGCGCGCCAGGTAGTAGGCAGACAGGCGGTACATGCCGCTCTGCCGCTCCTTGATCAGCATCTTCATGTCCATCGGGAAGGTCAGCAGAGCCTACAAAAGCCCGTCAAAATCTTTGTCAAGGTCAGCATCAGGACCTGCCAGCAGGTCGATATGGTGGTGCCAAGGGAATTGGACACATCCCAACACGGGCAAGCAACATCAAACAGTACACGCAAGGCTGTACTAGGTACAGTTAAGATTTAGGGCTTAGTCAGAGCTGACGGCTCAGGACTCTGCTGCCTCAGCCCTAGCAAAACCACAAACCTTATGTGTACAGCAGACAGGTGGACAACCGCACCTGGAACATGCACGCGAAGGCCATGTAGAGCTCAGCAAAAAACAGCAGGCCTGCAAGGTCGCGGACCTTCTGCGCATCCAGGTCCCCGCGCCCAATCTGCCACCAGAACATGCCTGACAGCACCGCCACTGCCAGCCATGTGGCATCATGCGCACAAGGGGCAGCAAGTAGTGCAGTCAGCATGGCGTGCTCTCACGCGGCAGGGCTTGTATTGCTGCAAGGTGGCGGCTCACATGACCATGACGGAATGGAAAGCATCTCCATAGGCAGGCTGCAGTGCCGTGGGAGCCTGAAGAGCCAGAGGGAAGGCTCAACCTCAGCCGGCCAAAGGTCACACACACACGCACCCCTAGTACGTGGCACGCATACAACATGCACGTACCAACGAGCAGCTCTGTGATGCGCTGCCATGAAAGGGACTCAAAGCGTCGCGTGCGTACGCAACGTGACGTGAGAAGGTAGACCTGCTGGTGCCATGGCGCGCCCCACTTCTCATTGTCTGGAGCATCTGGGCCGTCCAGATCCTCCTCACTGCTGTCTGGCTTGACAGCTGTGACCTGCGTACCAGGAGCAGCATAATGCCATTGCCATGCATCGTATGTACTGCAGCAAGGTTGCAGCACATCAGGCACGTTGTCCGGTGTTAGGTACGCCTTTGGGCAACCCTAGCAGCAGGCTCAACTCTCCTCTGATGCCTGTCGGTCCTTGGGCACACCTGCTCAATCACCGACCGAATGACCACACACTTGAAGAAACACTGACCTTCCCGGACATGATTGTGAGCTTCACATGGTCATCCTTTGTGAGAGGCGGTGTGCTGACAAGGCCCTGTACATCTGGCTCACTGCTGTTGCGCGATGCACTCCTGTCGCCAACCAGCCCAGCTGCGTGCAGCACCTCGGGCTCGAAATCTGATGGCTGGATGCCCTGCTCCCCGCGGCCTGCACAGCAACACGATCCACACCACGAAGTCAGCCTTGCATATCACTGGACCCTGTTGTTCCACAAGTGCAACATGGTGCCTCAAGCCACGTGCATGTCACGAAGCACACCAGCCTACATCATGCCGACAGCAGACTGCAACAGGGAGACTGTGGCTGAGAGATGACTGCCTGATGGCTGCTGCCAGGGCTCCTGCCGCGCAGCTGCTGGTTCAGGAGGCACACCTTCACACAGAACTGCAAGGTGTACAGAGCAGCGCAGCCAGGCACGCACCAATGCTGCGGCCTTGGAACAGCGCAACAAGGGCCCTGCGCGCTCTCTGAGCCTCGTCAGGGTCCAGATGCTGCACATCCCCACATGCCTGTGGCAGCAGATCACACCGCACAGGTCCAGGACATGGAGAGGATGATGCTCTTGCTGCTGCATGTGGGCCAAGCAATACCTGCCACGTGCACGCGGATCTGCTCATAAAAAAGGAACGATGGGCCTGCACCCACACTGCACCCAGCACCCACCAGGTCCAGCAGGTGGTCAGGGGTGGAGACACCAAAGGGCACTGGAAACGAAGCTTGCCCAAACCACGCCGCGCTGGCATGTGCATCCCCGTAGTACAGGGTGTGGCCCTCCGACAGCAGCAGCAGCTTGTCCATCTGCTGGTACAGGCGGGAGGAGGGCTGGTGGATGGAGGCCACAATGGTGCGGCCGCCTGACGCCAGGGTGCGCAGCGTGTGCACCAGCTTGAGCGCGGTGGTGGAGTCCAGGCCGGACGTGGGCTCATCCAGGAACAGCACGGACGGGTTGATGAGCAGCTCGTGGCCGATGCACGTGCGCTTGCGCTCGCCGCCCGACACGCCGCGCATGAACGCGTTGCCGATGATGGTGTCGCGGCACTTGGCCAGGCCCAGCCCCTGCAGCACCATCTCCACACGCGCCAGCTTCATGTCCTTGGGCCAGCTGTAGGGCAGGCGCAGCATGGCCGCGTAGTACAGCGTCTCGTACACCGTCAGCTCAGCGTACAGCAGGTCGTCCTGGGTCACAAACCCCAGCCGCCGCTTGATGCGCTTGCTCATGGGCTGGCCGTTGAACAGGATGTCGCCCACCAGCTGCAGTACGGGTATTTGAGTGTGTGTTTGTGCAGATGCAGTGTTGCAAGATTGAAAGAGTATGTCAACTGAAACAAGATGCATGCGCACAACATTATCTGTGTGGCATGGTCAGTGGTGAATCCTCGACTTCACTGCCAGCTCTGAAGTATCTGGTGTGCAGCTGGTGCCTACGTACCAGACACAATGGAACATCATGACATGTAATAACAATAATAACACGGCGTTTCACAGATGTTTCTGCATGCCGGAGCCTAGCACCTGTTAGGAGCACACACCGCAAAGGCAACAGCTAACCGACAACATGACATGTGCTAGCCGTAATATTGTAAGTTGTGTCTGCCTGCAACCAAGTGCAAAGCAGCCTCACGCACCCGAGCGCTTGAGCGAGCCCCAAGCAGAGTCAACAGCGATGACTTGCCTGTGTGGAAGGTGGATGGATGATAGCGCAAAGCAGGCTATGCTCTCCTCCACAGGAAGCTCATGTAAGGGGCATGCCGATTCACCCTTTTTGGGTACAAGTGGCCGGTATGTGGCATTGAATGATCATTATGAGCTAGAGCAGGCCATGCATGATTCAGGCCAGGCAGGCCAGCCATGCATGCTTGCATGTTGTGCTTACCACTGCCGGAGGGCCCCATCAGCGCCAGCATCTCCCCGGGTATGACCACGCCGTTGACATCGAACAGGATCTGTCGCTCCTTCGGCTTGTCATCCTTCTTCCCCGCCACATCGTCATCAGAGCTGCTGTTGCCCGTAAACAGAACTGGCACGAAGGCACTGACATTCTTGAACTCCAGGTGCACCTGTAGTCGCGAGTGGAAGGCGAACGGCTCGTGTACCGCGCAACGTTGGCAGTTACATGCAGTTTCAGGCCTCGCGCACCTGCTGCGATTTGTCCACAGAACGCAGCAGAGATGCGTTTGTACCAGATCTGTGCAATGAGGGGACCTTGGTCACGATCGGAGCACCTGCCAATCCCTTGGCATGGAAGGCTGCCTCCGGCGTCATGTGCACAGGCGGTGGATTATCTGGCATAGTTGTCTTCTGCCTGGTGCACGCGAAGCTGCTGACGACCTTTCAGCTCACTGTCAGTCCGTCTGCCCAGTCGAGCTTGTTTCAGCAGACAATCAACCCATCAATACTGCGAACAGTTGGAAACAACAGCATTCCACCACAAACATTGATGCTTAAATCATACCTTAGATGCCACTCGTTCCTCACGGATACTCATCCTCTCCTCATGCGAGGACCTGCAAGCATCCAAGGCCACCTCATGATCAGCCCTATCACACACCACACAACCACAGCTGCATATGGCTTGTCTGTATCTTTTCTGGTGCGCTGACCTCTCCTCCACCGTGGCATGGTGGGCACACGATGTACTGCGCAGTGGGGCAGGGGAAGGGTCGCCAGGTGCGATGGATTATAGTCTGCTGTCTGTCGGGATAGGTGCTAGGTGCAGCAAGGGGGTTTGATGGCTTGCACGTTATTATAACATGGCTTCAATCTTGACTGCTGTCTGCTGCACGGCAGGGTTCTCATGGCCAGATGCCAAGTGCTTAAGACATGTCACATCACCATCGCCTTGCACATTTCTTTTGGCCTCTAGTGTGCTGCATGTGGTTAGACCGAGTGTGTGGGACACGTCACATTGTGCCACATGTTGGTGTATCTGCACACATGCAGTGCATGCCAGACATCCTACCACATGAGGCAAACTGCCCTGCAACAACATCACCACTGGACCATGACCTGTACCCCTTGCTGTGCCATTCCGAGGATCGCGCATGTCGTGTTTGGCCTCACCGTGTGGCATGCATGCGCAGCAGTGCATGCAGCAGCCCCACTACCCTTGGTGTCTCCTCCCCCACAGCCCTGAACCGACACAGTGCCTGCATTGCTGACCATGGTGCCCTTCACTGCTGTTTTCTCCACCAGGACGCGAATGGTCCGGCCGCCCACCTTCATGTCTGCTGCTGCTTGTACCCTAGACGCCAGCACGGCCTCTGGGGAACCTGGGCCTGCCCCATCTGCCAAATCATGTGGCTTCAGCTGCACCTCCAGCCGACGCCCCTTCACATCCCACCGCACACGCTTCATCCACCCCCCATCGACTGTGACAAAAAGCGCTGCGGGTGCGATGAACACGCGCGTCCTGAATGCGTCACGAGGCACCAACTCCACTGCATGTGTCAACCCAGCGGAGCACGCCCCCTCTGTACTGCTTGGACTGCGGTACAGGCGGGACTGTGGCGGATCTGTACGGGCCAGGTCACAGTTGAAGCAGAGCCAACCCCAGGCCGGGTCACACACCAGGTGTGCAGCCACCTGGGACACGTGGCCGTAGAAGCCAATGCCCCAATCTGCAGGTGGGCAGCACGAAGGCATGACAACAAATTCATGCATCACGAGCAGCACAGGAGCAGATCAG
This sequence comes from Haematococcus sp. NG2, assembly GCA_004335575.1. Lineage (NCBI taxonomy): Eukaryota > Viridiplantae > Chlorophyta > Chlorophyceae > Chlamydomonadales > Haematococcaceae > Haematococcus > Haematococcus sp. NG2. Next base: position 393,010 of record QAXD01000168.1, on the reverse strand, counting down.
CCCAGCCTTGACAGCCTGCCTCATCTAGGTGGTGCATATATGCAGTTGGGCGTGTACAGCGCGCAGCCATGCAAAGCCCAAAGTGCCAGAGACAGGCTGTACAGACAGGCTGTACAGCCCTGAGAAAACAAGCACGGTACGGGCACCTGCAACAAGCATGAGTGTGGAGGTGACAGGTGCATGTAAAGGTCACCAAGGCTCGAGCACCAGCAGCTGCATTTCAATCACGCACCTGCACTGTCTGCATCCAGACGCAGCAGCGACGGATCCCCATGCAGCCCCATGCTGGGAATGCCACCTGGCCGGATGTTGGTCAAGCTGCCCATGGTGCCCGCCACACCCACACGCAGCAGCAGGAGGCGGCCCGGGTTGCTGCATGGAAGGAGCAGTGTCCAAACAATGCATGGCTTGGGGTGTAATGTGCCATGGTGTGTTGCTCCAGTTGTGCTAATGCACGTGTATGTCGTTGCCAGCTGCACCTCACCTGCATCTGAGGCGCACTGAAATCTAAGTCACCAGAAAGGCGGCGTTGCAGCACGCTAAGTTCACGGCAGCACGTACCGCATGAAGTGGCGCGTCAAGACTGCAGCGTTGAGCGCGCCCGCGTAGTGGTGGTGCACCCGCTCGTTGCCTACGTTGGTCTTGCCATTGATGAAAAAGTCCCTGACAGGGGTGGTGAGTTTGGATGGCAGGCATGCAGCATGTAGCTCATGCAGGACTGCAGTAGTGAGGCGCCTGCACTCCAAGCAACAGCTACCGCCCTGTTCAGTGTGCACCACGGCTGTGCACCGTACTGCCTGCTAATCTGCACACCTGCCCCCGCAACCGCTGCCCAGTGATGTGTGCTGGACGTCCCGCCTTCCAGCCCTCAACCCCCCCTACCATGTGAGTGCCGGCCACCTCAACCCCTGCTGGTGCCACTCACCACCAGCGGCGCGCACTGCCTGCCAGGGCCCAGTGTGGTGCCGCACCAACATACGCCAGCACAGCGCGCGCGGTGGCCTCTGTGCCAGCTGTGTCATTGGCGTGGTCCAGCCAGGAGTAGATCTCCTCATGGCCTGTCAGTCAGACCGCCAGACAGCTAACAGTCAGCAGGTCGGTCAGTGACGCAGCAAGATATGAGAGCTCTTCTGTAACACATGCGGTATTTTTCCCAATCCTCAGCAGTCTGGTGAAGCTTGAGAAAGGCAGGCAGGCATGCATCACCCTGGCCAGCTCGCGAGGCTGGAAGGCTCCAGCTGTTGCAGGCCTCACGGAGGCAGCAGCCTTGCAAGCCAGGCTGCAAACTCGCAATGACGCAATCACCTGTATTGTCCCAGCTCATCTCGCTGCCAAAGGGGAACGTGAGGCTGCGCCAGAACTTGAGCCGCTCCTGTGGTGCAGCCCATGTAGCACGCATGTGCACATGAGCTATGCAGCTGCCTCAGGACCTCAGGAACCATGCTGGAACTTTCAGTTGCAGGGACGAACTGTCCGTCTCAGCACACTTACAGCATCTGCAAAGACTGGTGCAGGACCGGGTCAGGTATGTTGGAGCATGCGGCACATGCTTTGTTCACAGGCGAGTTGCATGTGCCAGCATACCTGCTGTCAGTCAGGCTCACCTCAGTGACAGCTGACATCAGCCGCCCCTCCTCATCCCACCCTTCATCCGCCACATCGTGCGCGATGGCCGTGAACACGCT
>QAXD01000168.1:316387-385355 GCA_004335575.1 Haematococcus sp. NG2 | reverse complement strand
CTGTGGGCACATTCGCACGGCAATGCGACAAACCTCTGGCAGGCAACTTGTAGCTCCTCCACACACGCCACAGCACCTGCCAGTGGGACAGGTGACTACACAGTGACAAGGCAGTTCCCAGTGCAGCATTCCCAGTCCGGCCTTTCCACTCCACCATCACGTACATGCCACAACCCATGCAAGCATGCTCATGCTGCCAGCTCAGGGGTCAGCCATGACAAGGCATAGGGCAGCCAGGACTCACAGTCTCCAGCTGCCGGTGGTCCGCGAACCACTGGTCAAAGGGTGAGAGGCACAGGCTGCAGGGAGTTGAGCAGCACGTTATTCACCAGCCGCAGGGGGTCAGAGGTGCTGAGTAAGGGATCCGACTGGGGCTTTGGCCTGTTCACCACACTGCCCCCGCTGCTCCTCCGCGCAAGGCGCTCCATCAGCCTGGCCGCTGCAGCAGAGCGCGTGTCACTTGACCTAGCGGCTTGCATGCTCAGCTGCCGTGCTGGTAGTGGTGTGCTGGCGTCGTCCCGCTCCACGCGCGGCATGAACGCGAAGCTGGGCCGCACGTCACGCACCAGCAACCCTTCATCCAACACAGGCCGGTTGATGAGAGGTAGGCGCGGCACAGAGGCGGCCGCCAGAGGGGATCTGGGAGACGGTGGGGGCTCTACACTTGATGCAGTTGACCGGCCATTATTACGTGCACCTGGCGCGGGCCCAAAGCTGCCCCAGCTGTTGGGCCCACCAATGTCTGAGGACCGGGTCCTGGCTGGGCCACCTGAGAGCACCGGTAGGCTGATGCTCCCAGGACCAGCTGATGCTGGCCCAGCCGCAAAATCCACGCTGGGCTGGGTGGCAAGTAATGAGTTGCCAGTGCGGCCTGCAGCCGTGGGGGCTGTGTCCTGATCAAGGAGCAGCTGCACGCAAGATGGGGACTTAGCCAGCCGGCTGCGCTGGTTGGTCGCTGGCCTGGACAACCCCCCACCCGCACCAGCCTCCAGCTCCAAAGCATCAGCAAGACGTGTCCTCGATGCACGCCGGCTGAGCGATGCTGCCAATGCGCGCGCTGGGTTGGTGCTGGCGTCTGTGTTCCCGAGCACAGTTGCACCTGACATTGACATGCGCACGCCGCCACGGCTGGGTGCGCGCTGCAGGGTTGCATTGGGATGCATGCAAGCGAGCATGTGAGGACAGTTCATGAGCTGGAGTTCTAGCCGAGTCATGTCGGCACAGGGGGTGCCAAGCATGCAAGTATGCAGTGCACATGAGACATGACTCATCCTCTCATCCACCATGGCATCAGCTGGATGTGCACTCTGCAACACAGGAGAAGGTGCCCAGCACGTGCAGGTGCGGTTTGAACCTGGGAACAAAATTATTACAGGGGGCGCAGCCACGCGTGCTGCCGTGAGGCACGCACCATTGGAGGAGGTGGTGCCTCGCGCGCCTGCCGCTTCACCTCCAACAGGTGCTCCTCACATTTGGCCCGCAGCTCTCTGCATCAGTCCATCATGGATGAAAAACAACACGGCGTTTCATAGAATCAGTCCATTATTGTGCATCAGCAATGTTTGGTCGTGTCTGTTCCTGACGTCATGGGACTGTGTGCTTGTTGCAGCTGCTCACTGCTCCTCCTGCCCTACAAGGAGCCAAGTTACAGAACACACCCACCGAAAACGTATGACTGCGCACTCATCGCGAATCGAGGCAGTACGATCAAGGAACTCCTTCCGTACTGTGCCCCATGCGCGCCGGTGCAGCGCATCAATCTCACGTACTGCTTCACCCATGTACAGACCAGGCCGCATGCTGCAGTGCAGCGTTATGGAGATGCAGAATGAGACGAACAGCTTCGTCAGACTGGTGTCGCTTCTGTGACTGTGCATAAATCAATCACATGCGCTGCAGCAGGCAGGCGTGCCGTGGTGCCAGGCATTCCGTGGTTTATCAGGCATGCTGGCCCACACCCATCCATGAAGCATGGACGGCAGTTTGGTGTTCTTCGGGCCCCTGCAGCATCACAAAACACCCACAGACGGCGTCGTATACAGTCTATACACATGGTCACATGCACCCACCTCTCCATGTACTCATCAAGGCCCGCATCCAGCGCGTCCCTGCACTCCACTTGTGCCATGAATGCCCATGCTTGTGCGAGGGTAGGCACCCGGAGTGCAGGCAACACTGTGGTGGCCTGCCCGGCTGGCGCAAACCGTGATGGGGCCATGGTGGCCGGGGTTGCTAGTGCCGTTGCAGCAGGTGTGGATGCTGCCTCAAGGGGCAAGCTGGTTCCTCCAGCATCTGTGGAGGACTGTCTAAGGAGGCCCAGGAAGGTGCTGCTGATTGACATGGAGCTTGCAAGTCCTGTACCCGGGCCCTCTCCATTCCCACTCACAGAGCCCCAAAGGGAGCTTGCCCTGGAGCTGTTGAGGCACAGCTCGGTGTAAGCTGCACCCAGCTGAGCCATCAGCTGGCCGCGCAAGATCTGGCCCTCCACCACGCGCGGTGGCGTGCAGCTGCACAGCAGCTGCCCCAGAGCTGCAAGTGCACGCGCAAAGGGTGCACGCGGCGCAGCAGCGGGCGGGGATGGGCTGGGCAAGGCGGATGGGACCGTGCCATGCTGTTCAGAAGCTCTGGCAGTGCTGGGGCGGGCACCCAGCCTGCTGCCTGCCGCAGAGGTAGGAGCAGGCAGTGCTCCCAGTGAGGGTTGTGAGGGGCCAAGAGGTGTGCGGCAGATGGGCAGAGGGATGGCATCCACGTCTGCAAAGCAGCTGTGCAGGGAGACCTGCATGCTTGAGGCGCTCCCACCGTCTGGCCCACAGCCGGTCCCCAGGCTCGCACAGTATTGCAGCAGCTCCTCCAGCTGATGTGAGCATGCAGTACGGTACTGCTCCCGTACACTGTTTGGAGTGTTGCCTGCTGTAGCAGCGGCTGTGGCAGGAGCAGTGGGGACAGGCACGGTGCCACTGGTACGGGTGCTGTGGGATGCAGGCGTGCGCGCCCCATGGACATCAAGCTGGCTGGTTGGGCCTGCATGGCTGCCTGCATTCAGGCCGCTGCTCAGCCCTTGGCTCCCTGTGCCAGCCATGCCCTCCAGCGCCTTCACCACGTCAGTGCCCAAAGCTGCAGGTGCATCTGTTTGGGTCAGCAGGATCAGCCGTGGTAGGTCAGTGGATACCAATGCCTGCCGCTGCATCTCACCATCAAAGCCGGAGAGCAGCTCCGCTGTTGGGGGGCTGCTGCTGAGTGTCCCTGCGCCGCTGCCCTGCAGGTCGTCCAGGGACAGCTCAACCAGGGAGCGTGCGCGTGAGAAGGTTGTGTTCTGTGTGGTGGAGCTGTGGACTTGCTGGCTGGCGGCGTGCAGCAGGTGCACCAGCTTGGTGCCATGCCGGAACTCCTGGCTGCCCTCCTGCCCCAGGTGCACGACAATGGCTGATGAAAGCATGCAAGCCAGCCCCAGCAGTTGATGCTCAAGGAGTGCGTGTAGCGCTTGCAGTGCATCAGGTGCACATGCTGGGGATCCGTAACGTGCTCCAGCAGGCGGCACCATGTCCTCCAGAGTTGGAGGAATGCACACGCAGAAGACCGTCTGCACAGCATCATCAAGTACATGTGGGATGGGTTGCTCGGATGGGTTGCGTTGGTGCCTTATGATACCGCCAGCAAGCAGGCGCATCGCACAGAGACGCTGGAACGAACACTGCTGCACGACGTGTTTGCTCGTTCAATGGCGCTCCAGCAAACCACGTACTGCCTGCCGGTCAACATACAAAGACGGGCACGCAGCCCTCGCTATGTAATCCATCTCACCTGCAAGCTGCTCGAGGCGTCGTCTTGAGCCCAGCACCAAATACCAGGTCCTACGACTGTGTTCACGCCTGCATCTTCATTGTTGCGTGCTTGAAGCAAACCGCAAATGGCTTGCGCCTGGCTGCCCAGTATGGTGATGGGCGCCAGTGTCCGTGTCATGTGCATTGGTGCTAAAGGCCACAAGGCGTGGTGACGGGTTGTTCCAGCCCAGGCCCATCTGCATCCCTCTAGCGTCACTAAGGCCCACAGCATCGCTGCTGGCTTGTCGCCTGAATGGTCGCAACACCAGCAACTGTTGGACTACACAGCGCTGGCCATTTCCACAGTAACAGCACAGTAATTAACAGCACAGCACGCCGCAATGCTTGTCCTGTCTGCCATCCAACCTTTATGAGGTGTCCATAGCCTGGACTCGTGCAGGATGTTAACTGTCACAAATTAATGTTCTAACAGCCACTGGGGTGGCAGTGGTGTGCCCTCTGACACGGATATTGCACCCTGAGCAACGGGGAATGTTCGCAGCAGGCACCATGGCAAGATTTATGAAATTATTGATACTTGCTTGATAATTTCCTATCTGCTCGTCTTCCCCCGGTAGTCACGTGGCCGTTCCTCAGTGATAGGCTATGACGCGGGATGTGGCCAGACCCGTCTCATCGCGTCCCGCAGCTCTGATCTCCAGCGATATTCCGTAGCCTTGCTCGTGCCTTGTATCAGTTGCCACATGACCAACGATCTGGCTGCCTCGCCATGTCAAACACTGCACCGGCAGAGGGGCCGCCATTGCTGGTTTTGGAGAGCGTGACTGACTATGAAAAGATGTGCGTAGAGTGGACAGCATGATGCATGTCTGCATGCGCATCATGTGCATGCTGCAGCAAGCTGCAGAGACTGCCCATCTGCTCATGCAGACACCGGCTGGGTGAAGGCACCTACGGTGTGGTTTATAAGGCCAAGGACAGGAGGACAGGCGAGGTGGTGGCTCTCAAGAAAGTGCGCTTCGACAGGTCTGGGGATGCGCAGAGTGTTGACACACTGCACAGTAACGACTTCATTTAGGCGCCGCACCAGGCTGCATGCATGACGCCAGGGTGCAACAGAGATGCACTGCATGCAGGAAGGGGGCGGAAACGCCATGCGCACCTGGCATCTACAAGCTTAGCATTGCATCAGCGGGCTTGGCACATGTTTGTGCTAAGACGCCTATGACCTTGCTCTGTGGTCACGGCAATGTGGCGGCTGCATGTGATCCACAGGGCGCGGGATGGTGTACCTGTGACGTCCATACGTGAGCTCCGTGTGCTGCAGGTGTGATATACAGCAACAGGATGTACTGGCGGTTGGTGTGATAAGTGAGACAACGAAGGACAGACTGTGTTGCAAGCATGGTGTGGGACAAGTGCTCTGCGGTGTGTTGTGCACGTCTGCATCACTCGGGCGTGTGGGGCAAGTGGGCAGTGTGCACTCCAGCTGGCCTCAACTCTCCTGAGCTGCATGACGTGGAGCGCGCAGGAGTGCCGGCATCCAAACATTGTGCAGCTGAAGAAGGTGGTGACAGGCAGCAAGGCCGACAGGTGAGTGCACAGTGTGCATGTGCAGGGCTCCTGCTGTTGTTGTACTACGGTGCACAGACATTTGACATGTTGCGTGTGCACCAGCAGCTGCCCTTTCCCTACCTGCCTGCTTTGCCATTGTCCCATGCAGCATGTTCCTGGTGTTTGAGTACTGCGAGCATGACATGGGCCGGCTGCTCGATGCGCTGCCACGGCCCTTCACACTGCCAGAGATCAAGTGCCTGATGCTGCAGGTGCGTGCATCTCATCACCTGCCTCTTGTGTAAACATCCCTTGTGAGAGTTATATTATGCGCTGAATAGATGCGGGTCAGCATCACAAACGCGCGCAAGGCAGGGCAGGGTGCATTTGGTGGGTCACGCGCTGCATCGGCATACTTGGGTATCTTACACCCGCTGTCTTGTCCCAACCACCAACTGCCCACCACCACGGTAACCAACCTGTGCAACCGCAGCTGCTGGAGGCTGTTGCATTCCTACACAGCCGCTGGGTGATGCACCGTGACATCAAGATGTCAAACCTCCTGTACACACGCCATGGTGGGTGGCCAAGCACTGACAACCGTGCTGACTGGCTTGTGCAACAGGTGTTCGGGTAGGTCGCAGGGTTGGTAAGATCTATATCCTCGTCATGCTGAACTATCCCTTCACAGCTTCAGTCTGCTTCTTTCGCTTCCATCAACTGTGCTCCGCGCAGGTCAGCTCAAGCTGTGTGACTTTGGACTGGCACGCTACTTCCAGCCCTTCCCAGCCGCCATGACCCCACGCGTGGTCACACTGTGGTACCGTGCACCTGAGGTACTGCTGGGTGCTGAGGTGCGCAACAGTGCTCAGGCGGCTGTTTGCCCATCACGCGTCATTGCTCCACCATGTTGGCAGCATGTTGAGCAGCCATTGTGGGTTAATCGCGCACCTCGGAGGCTACTTCAACGGCTTCGCACATGATGACAAGTTGACAACACATGCCTGTTTGGTGCTCCCGTGCTCATGAATGGCGCACCCCCTTGCCGCAGGCCCGCAAATGGCAAGCAGCTTTCCACTGCTTCACACAACACAGCTGTTCTCATGGGCCACCGTTGCGCACACCTGCGACCTGTGGCACCCTCTGCCCTCACACACATCACAGGTGTATGACGAGGCAGTGGACATGTGGGCGGTGGGTTGCGTGTTTGGGGAGCTGCTGCGCCACGCCCCCCTGTTCCCCGCGTCCAATGAGATTGAGTGCCTGCGGCAGCAGTGCATGCTGCTGGGGTCACCCAACACCCGCATCTGGCCGGTGCGTGTGCGTGTGGGTGTATTGTGGCGCTGTGAACATTTGGATCCGGTTTTCCACGCGTGCTGGTGGCAGCCCAACACAGGTTGCTCCAGCATGCTTCTGCGCTGACTGAGCTGCGTTTCTTCCTGGCCATCACAGTGCTGCTGTAGGCCTTGCGTTGCACAAGGAGCTCAACATGTACTGCCTGTACCTGTGCTGCTGAAGCTCAGCTTGGCCTCTTGGTTTGCCAGTGCATAACTCAGTTGGCATGATGTCGGCTGCGCTGCACAGGGCATGGCTGAGCTACCACATGCGGCCCAGATCAAGCTGCCAGAACAGCCCCACAGCCGGCTGGCAAATGTCTTGGGGCCTGCGCTGGGCAACAGCAAAGCAGGTGCGTGCGTGTCAGTACAAGACCTGCAGACTTGGATGGCGCAAAGTCACTGGTGCCCAAACCTCTGATTTGGTGCTGTTACGTGTTAGCTGTCATGGTTTGGAGCCAGTGCCGCAGCATCGGATGAGCAACCACAAGCACCATAGCATGGCACCTGCGCTGGCCTACTGAAGTGCGCGGTTATCCTGTGCAGCTGCATGTTTTACATGCTTGCCGTACAATGTAAATGCACCCTGTCCGACCTGCCTGCCTCTGCTTACACCTGATGCCTGCAGGTGTTGAACTCCTGTCTGCACTGCTCACGTACGACCCTGCGCGCCGCATCACTGCTGCACAGGCACTGCGGCACTCCTTCTTCACGGTGAGCCATTGTGGAGTGTGATCAGCGGCTGGGTTGCAGCCTGATTTTGCTGTGTGGCTCACAACAGCAGGAGGGTGTGCATGTACATGGTGGCCATGGTGGTGGGTGCAACGGAGCTTGCATCATGGTGCTGACTGGTGCGTTTACAGGCTGCATTAAGCACATGCCTCGGCCTGATCACGTTATAATGAGCACATATCATCCTGCAGCCCTGACAAATCACTGCTCCATCTGGTTGTAGTGCAGTAGCTGTTTGCCCTTGCTGCATGGCACGCTGCAAGTGACTTGGCTGCTGTGTTGCTCGTTGCGACTGCTGCAGGAGCGGCCTTACCCGCGCATGGTCACTGACATGCCTGCCTTCCCGGCTCTTGTGGATGGTGCAACTGGGGCAGCCCATCATGCCGCTGCTCACCAGCACCACCACCCGCACCACCACCACCACCAGCATCAGGGCGGGGCGGCGCACCAGCAGCGACTGGCTGGGCAAAAGCGTGCAGCGGAGGTGTGTGGTGGGAGAACCGCTGCTTGGCGACGCCATGTGCAGCATGCTCAACACGTGGCGTCCATGCTTGCAGCGTTCACGCGCAAGCATGCTGTGCTGATGGAGTGGCATTGCCCGCATTGCAGCCACATGAGCTTCTGTGTTGGCCAAAGCACAATGCGCTTCAAGGATGGAATCTTACGTCATTTTGTGCTGCTGTCTGCCACTTCTGCAGCCGTATGACGCACGCAGAAGTATCTTGGCAGCACGGGAGCGCGAGCGTGACCAACGTTTTGGGGACGCATTTGCGCGCTGACGCTGCCTGCTCGCCCTGCTGGTTCCAGCAACCCGTATCCTGGTCTGCGACGTGGCCCCACCTGTCGTGCCACACTTGTTGGGGTGGTACCAACACAGCTGAGCATAAGAGGCAGGCACAGCAAGGCAACTCCTCATGGTGGCGCGCCAGCCCAGGGAAGGACCAGGGTGCATGAGCGCCTCCCTGCTGCACCGCTCAACACCATCTCCTGACAGACCTGTGGCCCACCGCCTGCAACGCCAACATTCAACACGTGCAGCTGGCAAGCCGTTGCGGTGAACGATCCACCGGCACCACCCAGCAACTACACTCTCCTCCCCCCCACCGCCACCCTTCTCCAGCCACCATGAAGCCACACATGCAGGTGCCAGCCTTCCTCCTGCTCCAACCACATCGGCTTGATGCAGGTTCAACTGAAGCGTGGAAGTACCATGTGTGGCCAGCATCAAAGGGGCTGGTGCTGTTGCAAGAGTCAACATAAGGAGACCTGCTACCCAAGGCCCTTTACAACTACGTCAGTTGCATTGTGCCAGTCAGGGGGCCCCGGCCCGGGGAGACTGTGATGTATATTTATTTTTGTGCATTCATGTACTGCATGCGCATTTCAGTCATTTGATGTGCTATTCCAGCAGTATCTGTGATGTACAATCGGCTGAGACCATGTGCCAAGTGTTAGGGTTTTGGAGGGTTTGGGGTCACACGTCGACACAACGTGAATGAACTTGACGCAGAATACGCAATGTCGTGTCTCTTTATCTGCCTGCGCTGAGTAATGGGTGTGATGGGCAGCGACGTACTTGATGAATACGCACTGATCAAGTACGAAGGCAGTTTGCTGCCGATCAGCCACTGTATGTTCTGGCCTCGTACTGACTGGCGTGAGTTTGACGATCCGGTGTTCTTGGGCTTTCGCAGGGCCTTCAACCGGGCGCTGACATCGCATCAAAAAGCGCATGGGCTACCATTATTCACGGAAGATGGGGGCCCTGAGCTGGCAAGGTGATCATAATATATTGTGCACAGTCATGCAGCAGGCGCACCATGCACGGGCGCACATGGTGCTGTTGTGGCATGCCCTAAGACGCTATCTTGCCTACTTTTGCCCTTCACCTTTGCAGGCTCATGAATGCGTTCCAAGCCTCAGCAGAGAGCCCAGGCACATCAAGCACAAGTCATGCCACACCCCAAGGTGCCATGCCACAGAATGCCGGCAGGCAGCAGGTGGGAGAGGCAACCAGTGGAGCAGCCGCACCTGCAACTGCCCTGCGCAAGGGTCACGCATCACACAGCAGCCTGGTCGTGTCACCGTCAGCAGCACCCAGCACCACACTCCCTCCTGATCCACCACACGCAGCCAGCGTTCAGTTGACGCCAGTAGCGGGGAAAAACATGGGGCAGGTGGCAGCAGGTGCGCGGGAGGGACCAGTCTCAGTTGTAAACGCACACAAGCAGGTGCAGCCACCAGGGCAGGGCCATGGACATGCAGCGCACACCACGACAAGCACCCAGCGCCAGGGACACGGCTGCACGCCTGAAGTGCAACCACATACATCTGCAGCAAGTGCCGGATACAGGGTGCCTGTTGCGACCCGTCCAATTACTGGAGGTGCTAAGAGCGGGGGAGTGGGCAGTGTGTCGGCCGGGCAGACCAGCACCGCCGGCCAGGACGCGGCCACAACGTGCCATTATGGCTACAAATCCACAGGTCCGACAGCTCCTGGTGTGCGTGCTCAAGCATCAGCCTTGCCATCAGCCACCTCGGATCCCAACCATCAACACTATCACAGAGAGGCCACACAGGCTTTGCCTCCACCACCACCGCCGCCGCCGCCGCCTCTCCCGCCTCATTGGTATGCAGACAAGCCGCCTACCTTGCCGCAGTATTCGTACACCTACGGGGATCATGCCTCATCCTCATGCCCAGGCTGCTGCACCTACGCATGCGGCCATGTGGCATGCAGCGTGTGCAGCTGCAGTGGGTATGGCGCAATGTATGGCCCCAACCCAGAGTGCCCGTGCAGCTACTGCCAGCAGGCCTACGGCAGGCACACGCTTGGATACTTTCCTTCAGGGAACCAGGGCACATGGTGTGGTGATGGGTATGCATCCAGCGCGTGGGCACAGGCTGCTCCTGGAGGCGCTTCACCGGCCAGCGCTTGGGCACGCTACAACCCACATTACGCATCCGGGGCTGGATTGAGATCACAGGAGCATGCGCTGGGACAATGCGCCTGCTGGTACTGCAGGGGCTGGTGGTAGCAAGTGAACCTGTGTACTGCAGGGGTTGGCAGTAACAAGTGAGGTTGTGCACAAAGTGTGTTGTCATTACACTGCTGTAACAGCTTGGGCTCTGGTCTGGCTGGGTCAGACCCATCCTATGCACTGCATCTTAGTGTTGTGCATAGCTGATCAAGCTTGCGGTTTGTGCCAGCATGTGCTTGGCAGCGGTAGTAGGTAGGGGGTTGCTTGTGAGGTGTCCCAGCCTGTCCTGATGTCACATGTCCAGGGGTAACCCCAGATGACTCGTTCAAAACCGCGCAAGCACATATAATTATGCCAGTTCTGCGTTGCACCGTCTCGTGTGCCACCCGAGACGTTCATGCGGACGTTGACACGACTTTCCTTCATGAGAAGTGTAATGGTGCGGCGCGTTGATTTAAGCCGAGAGCACATTTGCAGTCATATTATTATTAGTCGCAGCCTTGCAGCACAAGGCTACTGTTAGAGTGCGCAACCGCATTTTGCCCCAAGGCCCAGTTAGCACACCAGGCACATCCTCGCACTACCTTTGAGACACTGCGAAGTAGCTTCAGAGGTGAGTTCTGCTTGCCCAGCACGTGGCGTCCAGGGCACGTCCAGGGTCACATCAGGGACACGACCCCTTCAACACTCAGTTTCAAGCATGCGCCTGTGTCAGGTAGTTGCACACAACGCACAGATACAGCACGATGATTAACACAACACTGGAGACAACGCGTTAGCATACCTGGAATCCAGATGCACGTGCATACGATGTATTTGCATGTTCTATTGCATGCCTTAGCGCTCACATCGTGGTGCTAGCCAAGGCCTCGAACCCCTAACCACGTCCAGTACACTCAATACAGCACCCATCATCAGCTCTGCTTGAAATCAAGCATTGCAATGCAACATGAATCGATTACACGCAATGCTATCATCCGCGCCGGAGAGTGCCATGCGGTGCACATGGTGCTTCTTGTAACTCGCGCTTCTTGCAGTCCGCAACACAATACGCGGATTCTGAGCGACCTTAACGCTACGCTTCGGTGCGCGCAGGTCCTGCAGTTGCGTAACCTGGAGTTCCGCCTTCACAACCAAAGGCCTGTCATGCAGCATCCATCATGCAGCTGTTCAGCTGCCGCCCTGGCTATGCTGTTACTGCTGGCAGCATGCTCCAGTGTACATGCATCGTCGCGTATCCTGCGTGACAGCATGGACGTCACAGACAGCGGTGATGTGGAACCCCGAAAGGTTCGTTCACCTGCCCCACCTCGCCCCCCTGGTCGCGGCCTGCTAAGCAGCCCGTCCCCCTCTTCAGTTGCCAAGCCATCGCCCTCGCCCTCCCCCTCACCATCTCCCAAGCCGTCTCCCTCCCCCTCCCCTGTTGCCAAGCTCTCCCCACCTCCGCCCAAGTCACCACCGCCCTCCCCCTCGCCCTCGCCATCTCCCTCCCCCAAGGCCTCCCCATCTCCCTCCCCATCACCCAAGGCAGTCTCTCCTTCCCCCTCCCCCTCCCCTAAGCCTTCTCCCTCCCCCTCCCCCAAGCCCTCTCCCTCACCCTCTCCTTCACCTAAACCCTCACCATCTCCCAGCCCCAAGCCGTCCCCTTCTCCATCCCCCAAGCCCTCACCCAGCCCCAAACCCAACAATGGGAGCGGTACAGCTGGTCTGGGTGACGGTGATGCCTACACCAACCTGATGCCGATTGGTGACTGCCGCCGTTCAGGCTTCACGGACCCTTCTGACCCAGTGCTGGTGCTGCGGCCCATCACCCCCACTGCCAATGATGTGTACTGCTGGCAGGTGAGCAGCACTGCAGAGAGTGGTGTTTGATCAAAGCTGTGCCTGCATGCATCGCCTTGTGACAGGGAGGACCACAACCCATGGCAGCAGCAGCTAGGAGGAAGCAGTATGGACTGGACCTTGCAGCCGCTGCCCCATGATTCCAATGCACATGACCCCCCACCCCCCCAATACTTACAAGCCTCCCTGCATTGTGTCCGGAGCACTTTCGGCGGCTCGCCCTCGCCACGTGCCTGACCACACTGTGCTGCCTCATCATCCCCACACACTGCCGCCACACTGTACTGCCGTCCTGTAGGTGTACAACCGCAAGGGTGGCGGCATGGCGTTCACCATGACCCTTGCCAACGGCAACTCCATGCTCGTGGACATCAGCGCCATCAACCAGCTCAACTTTGCCATCGACCCCAGCTGCATCCTTGATGCCGAGTACAACTGGATCACCAGCCACCTCATGTCGCAGACGTGGACCAACGCAGCATACCGCAAGAACCCGGGCACCAAGATCATCTACAATGGCATAAGCCTTGGCCTGGACAAAATGCGCTACTTTGCGCAGTCGGGCAACTTCCCAACGTGAGTTAGTGTGAGGCGCGTAGGGGGCAGTGGGGAGGCGGATGGTTCCATGCGGCATCACCTGGCGCGCGCACACATGGCCCGCGATGGCATGGACCTCCGGTCACAGCTACTTTAACTTGCAAACAGCTTTGTAACAGTAAGATGTACAGCAGCATCAGTGGCAGCGGTATGGTGCTGGCCATGCCCGCCGCTCCCAACCTCCACCTGCGCCCTCCACCAGACCAGCACCAACCACCAACTCGTGATGTGCCACTGCTCTTGTGCCTGCAGGACCGGCCAGTTCAAGGTGTCGGCCTCCATCATCCTGCCAGGATCAGCCACATGGAAGGGTGGTGACACCATCTGCATCGACCGCCAGACCATTGGCTGCGTGCCCCGCACCTACGACGGCACGGACCGCATCGAGTACGTCTTCTACATGAAGGGCGAGCGCTACTGCCCCATCCTGCTCACCAGTGTGCAGGACTCGTGAGGGCCCGCATGTGCAGCGCGCACCACGACCATGACGGCATGGATGTGGGCAATTTCTGATAATGCGCCTCTGGAGTATTTGCACGTGGACGCTGCGTGGTGCTGGCTGCTGGCTACTGGCCGGGTAGCCTTGTGCCCCCACACGCCGACCATGTGCCAATGTGCGCACGGGGAGGCCAGCTGCAGCACCACGCATGGCGTACAGCCACAGGGCGGTGCACGACAGTACAACAACAGAGGCAGTACTATCAGTACACTTCAGCGCGTTTATGTTCTTCTGCCTCACTTGTGTGGCAGTAGTGGGATGCCTTTCACACAGGGCGACCACTGTGTACTAGGACATACAGGCACAGCAGCTCGAGGCCCTTGGCTGGGGCGGGGTTGTGGCCTCATCGGGCCCTCAATTCTTCTGCATCCCCTTCTTCTTCCCCCTCCCCCTGTGGTTCTCAAGCATCTGGGCGCCTGGCAGCATTCATGTTCATTTTCTGCACGGCAAGCTGTGCGGCGTCCAGTGGTGCAGCCTCCACCTGCGGGCTGAGGCCCATCAGTTGGGCACCCCTGCCGCGTGTGAGAAGGCAGCCAGACGGACGGCCAGTCTACTCCATTTGTTGTTTTTTTGTGTTTCCTACCCTGTGGGGCGCCGGGCAGCAACAGCGGCGTTAATGTCCTGTGGCTGTGTGCGCATGACCCCCAGGTGTGATGCTACCCAGCTGAGAACTGTGCAATTGGTCACATTTTCCGGTCCTTTTTCCTAGAGACGAGGTGTTGGCTCCTTCACCATTGTGGCTGCTGTCCTGTCACTGTCACATGGCCGAACTAAGTGCGTTGTGTGGGAGTGTGCGCATGGCTCCTGTGTGGTTCACATGCCAGTATAGCAGATGACACAAGCATGAAACCGGACTATTTTGCTTCGTCCGGGCATGTATTGCCCACACCTCACTGCGCGCGAGGGCAGTACAACTGGCAGTTATGGTGGATCTGGCAGACAGCGAGGCTATGTTGTCTGTTCCAGGACCACTTAGTTGGCTGTCGGCGCATGATGTATGGGGGTGCTAGGTACCACACTGCGTGGCAATGTGAGGGCTCACAACGTGTGGTCCATAGGCCAGAGCAAGCATGGAGACTGAGCCAACGCTACACACAACGAACAGCTATTTGTTCATTCTTTGAAGCAACCTCTCAGATGAACCTTAGCGTGGATAGGTAGGTGGCCATGCCATTATTTCTTATGCCGATTCTTTCACTTCATCCCAAGCAATATATTCTGCTGCTATTTTTGCGTTGCGTGTGGGCCTGCGGCACCCATGTCATGTAAGTATTCAAACATCAAGGCTTGTCCTCACACCAGCGCCTGCTTTGCACAGCTCCGTCTTGCAGCTGGCACACCACACACCATGCCAAACACCCCAAGTCCATCCAGTACCGGTCGTGATTGTTGTGACATGTTCATGTTCATGTTGCACGAGCCTTCATGTTCATGTTACACGAGCCTTCAGCCAGTCACGGGCTGATCAGCATTGCACGCTCCATTGCGTGCCTTAGAGCATCTAGCATCCCAAGTTTGTTTGTTTGTCTGTTGGCAACAGTTACACCGTAAGCCAGTCAAGGGCTTCTAGGGCTTCAGAGCTTGTCCACTCCCTGCAGCAGCTGCTGCATGCGCAACCGGTCCCGCACCATCACAGTGACACCTGCCACATGGTCGTGGCCACACACCAGCAGCATGCGCCCGAATGGGCCCTGTTGGCTGCTGTGCAGTCCACCAGCTGCCTGCAGTTGCGCTTGCGGCTGTGCAGCAACTGGTGAGGATGTGAATGACTTGTGGCAAACTGGGGGCCTGGCCAGGCCGAGTGAAGAGAGCTGGTGTATGCGGCGGCACCAGTGCTTGTCCCTCACACGAATGAAGGCCTCTGGGTGCTCTCCCGTGTGGGCTGCAGTGTCAAGGGGCATCTGCAGCAGCGGCGGCAGCGCCAGCACCTCCTGCTGTACTGCCCGCACCAGTGCAGCAGCTGGCAGTAGCTCAAGGGCCAAGTCGCCATATGCCAGAGGCAGCATGCGCGCCAGCGCTGCTGCCTGTTGAGCGCGATGTTCCCGGGTGTGCCCATCCAGCTGCAGGGTCCCTGAGGCAACCGCCTGCAGCTGCTCCTCCAGCCACCCCACCTGCTCCCCCACCCTGGCCAGCCGCGCAGCAGCATCCGGCCCCACCCGCGCAGCAAATGCGTGCAGCTGCTGCGCCCGCTGCTGCTCCCGCCGGCGCCGCTGCTCGTCCGCCCGCGCCACCTCCTCCCCCACCTGCGCCCACAGCTGCTGCTGGCCGCACGCAACGTCGCCACTGGCACTGACCGGGTCCCTGCTGCTGGCTGGGCTCTTCCTGCTGCTGCTGCTGCTGCTGCTGCTGCTGCTGCTGCTGCTGCTGCTGCTGCTGCTGCTGCAACAGACATGCGGGTGCCGTGCATCTTCTGCTAGACCATTGTTGAACTCCTCTGCGCTCATGTCAATCGGTACCACAGGCAGTACACATCGGGCCCTGCCCATCTTGCTCCTGCCAGCCACGGCTGCAGCAGCATGAGCCGCACCTACTGCTTCGGCAAAGGGCAGTGCCCCGCACGCCAGTGCATCCGCCAGTGTGAAGAACTGCAGTGTGCACATGCCCACAAACGCGTAACGCAAGAGGTCGCGCTCCTTGGGGCTCGCATGAAACCCACCAATGAAGCCATCAAGCCAAGGCACCTTGTGTGCCTGGCCTTAGCGCGCACTGGCACACCACAGCACCCTGCTGCACCACATGTTTCCTGCCGCTGGGCATGCACACAACCCTGCAGCTTGCTCTACGTGCCACATGTCACGAGCAGTGCAATCCTGGACCACGGCATGCAGCAAGGCTCCAACACGCAAGGCACCAGCCACCAGCTCACCGCATGCAGCTCCCGCTGCTGGGTGGACAGGGAGGCGAGGGGGGCCCACGGGCCATCAGCACCTGATGCCAGCACCACGCCGCGTTGGCCACCCCACTGCGCACCACAATGCAGGGGCCGTGCACAAGACATGGGTGCAGACGGGCGGAGACCGTCGGGGGACAGGAGTAGGCAGACAGAAGGAGCACGCAGCAACGCGTCTC
The DNA here is from genome assembly GCA_004335575.1 of Haematococcus sp. NG2. Lineage (NCBI taxonomy): Eukaryota > Viridiplantae > Chlorophyta > Chlorophyceae > Chlamydomonadales > Haematococcaceae > Haematococcus > Haematococcus sp. NG2. Next base: position 368,965 of record QAXD01000168.1, on the reverse strand, counting down.
AGCTCTCAATCCAGCTGCTGCATCGCTCGTTTTCAGTGGTGTGCAGCTGGAGGGCAGCAGCACATGCAGTGCAAAACATAGCACCTGCCAGCTGTACCAGACAGTCGGGCGCACCTGCATCACTGCATGCAGCAAGTGCGCCTGTGGGTCCGCTTGCCCCACAGCCAGCCGCGCGTCTGGGATGCTGCACGTGGCGGTGCCGTCAGCACTCGTAAGGATGTTGCACGTGTTGTTGAGGTCATAAGTCGTGGGAACGTCTCATGTTCAGTGTCGAGGGCGTGCAATGTGAGGGACAGAAACTTGCTGTTCTGCACCTATCTTGCGCCCTGTCTCGTGCAACAACAGCTACAGCCCCCCGTCGTAGCCCAGAACACCTGTTATTCGTAGCACACAGCACACAGCACTGCGCAACACACCCAGAGACACATTGGCAGCCACCATGACGCATTTGCACTGAGGCTTCCAAGTTACAACACTTAAGGGTGAATCATTCACCTCAGCATCGGCGCCGTGGCCAGTGCATGGAGTGTGGGCTGATGCTGGTGCACGATCTGTTCCAGCGCTTCCATGTCTGCCGGACTCGCGTCTGACTCCAGGAGCACCACGTCTGGCTGTACTGCCTCCACTGCGTGAAGGATGTCCTTCATCAAGTGAGGCTGGCGGTGTGTGGTGCCCAGCACATGCAGCTCCGCACCTGCGTCAGACATCACCGCTCGCCATTTGAGTGAGCTCTGGGATGTCTGCACACAGCTGCATGTGCAGTTGCAGCTGCCGCATCACCAGCTGCGCAGCATGCCATGCGAATGGCAGCAGTGCAAGCAGGGCACCTGGCATTCTGACGAGGGCACGCTGGTGCGCTCCAGCTGCAGCTGACACATGGCCAAGGCCGAGTCAACCATGGTTTGCTGCCGGTGCAATGTGCTGGTGCATGCCAAGGCCGCACCTGTCGTTGCCACATGCACTGGTTTGAGAGCATGCTCCAGCCATGCCTGTCTACTCATTAGCCAGGCATCTGAAACGCGCTGGTCGTGTAGCAGATCCACAATATCGAATACCAGCGTCGCGTCCGGGACGCATGCTTCAATTGGGTGAATGTCCACTGCCGCAGCTTTGACCTTCACAGGCCTCTGGCGTGCCCACGCATACCGTCCACTGACGCATAAGTGTCTGATTTGCGTGGGTTGAGGCACACTTGACAGTGACATTGCTTCAGACAAAAATACATGAAGGTAGCATCTTCTTGCGGATGTGCTTTAAGGCACTGCGGTACACCTGGTCAGCGTTGAATGCAAAACCCCACCATCAGGGTACAAGCTGAGGGTTTGTGTTCTTGTTCGTAATGAGCCACAGTAGCCAGTTGAATAGAAAGCACTTTAGTTAACAGGCACCAGCGTGCACTACACATTCACGCATGTACTGCTGACTTGTACTGCCCACATGTACTGCCGCCACACAATGCACCCTTATCCCAGCCTCCGCCTCATCAAAGCTTTGGAGCAGCTGTTGGGCGCGGCAGCGTGTTTTGCAGCGTGGGCCGCATTTCGCACGCACCATCCCACTGCACCAGAGGCCAGCTCCAGTCCCATACACGTGGTCCTGCCTGCGGTGCACGATCATCATGCGTACCCTCCTGCCCCTCGTCCCCCTCCTCTTGCCCATCCTCCCCACCCAGCACATCAGCTAGTGGTGGCGCAACACTCTGCAACAGCAGCTGGTCCCTGTTGACCACCTGCTTGCGTGCACTGGGAAGGCCGGGCGCTTGCATCCGCACGACCAACTGCCCTGCCAGGGCACCTCCTCCACCCAGCACTGCCCCTGATGCACCGCTGGCATCCCCAGACACTGCATGGCTCTTCCCATCCCATGATTCATAGTCTGGCAGATCTGGTATCTCCATCTGCGCTGCCGCCGCTACTGCCGCACGTACTGCCGCAAGCTTGCGGTCCAGATCCGCACCACCTGCACCATCCATGTGCATGCGTAAGCATGTGATGTGAGGGACTCTGGTCAAAAAGGCTGGCAAGCATTGCAAATACTCATCATGGCGTGCAAGAACTTAGCAGCAGCACCATCAAGCACTGCTTTGGCGACACAACCGCTCTTGCTGACTTGCCACTGACAGCACTTCTCCCAACCCATGCAGACCACGGCTAATGGCTAATAGAAGTACAGAGAGTCAGAGACACATGCCAACGAACCTGGCTGCGTCGGCACCACTGGGCAAACACCCATGGCATCAAACACTGAGTGCCAACGTGGCTCCCAGGCCCCTCCAATAGACACAGCCAGCCGTCCGCCAGTCCCTGGGTGGTCAAACTCCATGAAGCCCGCACGCAGGAACATGCCTGGAATGTTGAGCGTGTTGGCGTATGCCCTGCCATACAAAAATACATGAATACACGAATACATGAATATACAAAAATACATGAGAAGCAGCACGGCAGAACATGATGTGGTTGGTAAGGTTGTGCAGTGCTGTCACGCTGATTCCCAACCCAGAGACCAGTGACACTCTCACAATCAGCACACAGCCCAGAGGGCCAGCCACCCCATGCCATCAGACAACTACAGTGGGCCACTCATTTCATCCATCCGGCTTGCCCATACCTGTTGTGGTATCGGTCTCCATGGTCTGTGTCCCCAACAATGGGGTGCCCGATGTAGTTCAGGTGGCGGCGCAGCTGGTGGTAGCGGCCGGTTAACGGCTCTAGTCGCAGCAGGCTGTAGCGTGAGCTGGCGAACTTGCCTGTGTGCCAAACCAAAGGGTGGCATTCCTTACGGATTCAGGGCATGTGATGTCCTGGTACACAACAACACGGGGGGGTGTTACTGACCTTCACTTGCAAGTGCGGCAACTTACATCTGTGCAACAAATCATACATAACGCAACAGCACACACGACGTAGAAGCAAGCATACTGCAGACACTCACCGACTTTCATGGGCAGCTGCATGCGCCCCAAGGTTTCATACAGAGTGATGGAGTTGCGCCCTCCACAGGGCAGATCTATAACACCACATGTGTCTGTGTAGCCGCGAACAAGTGCGTAGTACACCTTCTGCACCCGCCGCCCGCGCATGCCAGCGCCAAATGCAGCTGCGGCCTCTGCACTCAGTGCATACACCACCACACCACTGGTAGCTCGGTCCAGGCGGTGCACTGGGTACAGGTACTTCCCTCCTAGCTGCCGCTTCAACAAGTACTGCGGACAAAGTTGCGATGCAACAGCTCAGCTGTGTGCCACATCTGCACAAATGCTGTGCACCTGATGCTGCAGCACAATCCCCGAGTCCCAGCGCCATGCAGCTTACCATGCCATTTTCTCGCACAGGGCATGGCCGCCGTGAGTCCTCAGGAGGATGAACAAACACTCCCTGCAGCCCATGTGGCATGACACCCATGATGCACACCATGCGTTGACATGGCCAACCAGGACCTGTAACAATGCGCCATCGCGAGCTCCAACTTCTGTGCAAATGGCCACTGCCGCATGCAAAGTGAGCGCGCTCGAACTATGTGGTCCATCCGTCTGCAACACAGTATACGTGTCCATTGTCAAGCTTGTCACCTGGGGCTTGTCGATTGCAACAAAGTACTCGTCCTGGTAGAGAATGGTAAAATGGCTGGGTGGCGCACTTGTGGATGCGTCTTCTTGCCCGCTGACGGGCCATTCTATGCCTTCCACAACCTTTGCGGCTGCGCTTGTAACTGTTTTAGTTTGTACCGTCCTGCTGCGCCTCGCTGCCATGCATCGGTTGGCATACCCAGCGGACACAGCTGCTGATCTGAGCAGCATTGTTTGTTCGTGTTTTGAGGAGGTAAGCGAGCGGGAGTTGACAAGCGGCAGACCTTGGACAACCCTAAGGGTTCTCAGCAGCTTTCACATGCTTACACAGACGTGCATTGACGGCTTTAGCTTGCATCCATCAGCACCTCCTTGTCATGTGCTTGACCCTGCCTACTCGTTGCCCATCAACGATTGCAGCACCTGCAGCACGCCTGGAATCTTGGCGCCTGCACAGGTCGTACATGCACAGGCATCAACCGTCACTTTGTGAGGCGTCCTCAGGAGCACAGACAATGCGTGTGCACACACAGACATAACTGGTGTGAAGCGTACGGTTACTGTTCTCACAACTGAAAGTGGGATCCACACCATCAGGAGCTCATCCTGGGCACTGCACATATAGTAACAGCAAGTGAGGATCAGAACCCACTCTTAGACTTGAACTTGTTCATCTTCTCCTCAGCATCCTGCAGCATCTTGCCTGCCTCGTTCTGTAATGCGCTCAGCTTCCGCTTGGCGGCCGCACGCCGCTTGTCAATTGTGGCCTGTGCAGCCGCTCGCAGCATCATCCATACAAGGTTTTTGTGCGGTAACAGGTCACTGCAGTGATGGTCCCCAGTGCTTTGTACATGATGCATACCAATGCCGTAACAGATCGTCTCCGTTCCCAAGCTGTAGTTATATGTGCAGGCAACCAAAGACCGGCCAAAGAACATTGTAACAAGAACATTGCTCACGATCACTGCAACAACACCCACAGCTCACCTTGATCTCCTGGCGCGACTGCTGCACCTGCCCGTACTGATCATTGTATTGCTGCCACAGCGCGTGCATCTCCACCCGGTAACGGTCGGTGCAAGCCTCCATAGCTTTGATGCTCTTCTCCATGCCAGCCTCCACCTGTAATGCAGATGGAGCGGAGCGGTTTGCAACCAAGGCACTTCAGCACAGCTGCCACTGATGAGGATGCACTGCACTCTGCTGCAGCCGCAGGTTAAGCTGTGATGCCGCTGGGATCTGGCAACGCTGTCTAACCTACGTCAGTACCCAACAACTTCCTGGATAGCTGCACAGCCATGGCACCCTGCTCATGGACGACATGGGCGTTGGCCGTACCTTGTTGAGCGTGCCGCGCGCCAGGTTGCCACACTCCTTGGCCTCCTTGGCGATGGATGCCTCCAACTGATCGGCTGCAACACGCAGCCGCTGTGCCGTCTCGGCCAGCAGCGCCTGCTGCTTCTGGCTCACGTTCTGCGCAGGTGCGGTGCAGGTTTGGAACAAGTAGTGGTGTGTGGGAACACGCCTCCGTGTTGCGAGTTGACAGTGATTTTGTGGGGAAGTGCAGGGCAAAATGCAAGCCCCTTGCGTTTGTGGCGAGCACATGTCTTAGCTCAACGCCTGCACGCACCTCCTTGCGCTTGGCCAGCATCTTGGAAAGCAGGTTCTCCACCTGCACCAAGATGTTGCAAGCAGCATGCAAGTTCCACATGGTGAAGGTGCAGCCACACACAGCAGGGTTCAAGTGGAGCCTTGCATCATGCATGTGCAGCCACAGTCAAACAGCCCGTGTTCTGTCCCAGCTGACAGCAGCCTCCTCCAATGCCTAGGATACCATGTGGACGCGTGTACTGCAAACTGGCCCCTTGCTCTTTTGCTTGCAGCGTCAGCTGTCACACACAGGTTGCTGGGCGTGTCCATGCACATGCCCTCTCCAATGCCAGTGCCCCCAGCAGCAGCCCGCAGCCGCGCACCACTTGCTCGTCCATCTCTCCCTCCTCATCCTCGTTCTCTGCGGCCTCACGCAACAGGTCCTCTCCCAGCCCCAGCCCAAGACCACCAGCGCCCCCTGCGCCCACCCCAAGGTCCAAGCCCCTTCCCAAGCCAGCACCGCCTGCTGCCTTCGACTCCATCATGTCCCCCGTTTTGCCGCGCGCCACAGGCAACGGCAAGGGGCCAAGCTTTGCCGCTGCCCCTGCTTTGGATCCACCAGCTGCAGCCATTTTGCTCAAGATGCTCAGCGCAGAGGATTAAGCCAAAATTAACACCATGGCCGTTAGCATAAAGAACCAAGTTAAAATGACATGCGACGGATGAAGTGATCTCATCAACTGTGCTCGGGGCTGCAGATTTGGGTGATTATCCAAACCAAAAATGTTGTTTGTTTTGCGCTTAGCTTGATCATAAGGTGAACGTGAATCTGAAGACAGCTCAGCTGATTGTCCTGCCTTTCGAGAACGGCTGCACTGCGGGATTAGGCTGGTAACAACTACACGCTAACTATCTGAGCATGCTGCGCCCGCCACACGCAGGTCGGCAGCACCCTCTGACGTGACACCTGTCAAGCAGGGTTTTGGTGGGGTAGCACTGAGGCCCAAGCAGAGCCTGCGCCCCCAGAGCCTGCACACGCTGCAGCCATGACTGTGAAGGGCCTTTTAGAGCGGGTACGTGCACAGGGGCACCCTGCTGCAGGAAGGGGTTGGGGTCTGTGCTGCTGCCGATGCTGATGAGCACCCTGTCCATCAGGCCAGAGTTTGGCAATAAGCACCCTTGCAGACCTGCAGCTAATTCCAGAGCCGCAGCGTGGTGTATACGGCAGTTGGCGCGGCAGTGTTATGTCAGCAGCGGCAGCCTGGCACATGTGTGGCCCAGCTCAGCAGGCGCTAGTCAGCTGTCGAGCTGCCTGCCGCTGGCTTGCTCGGCTGCGTGTGCCGCAACTATGCACGCCACACGCCCAGCTGCGCTCACGCAGATTATGTGGACATGTGCAGCTGAGGGTTATGTTCCTTATCTGTCACCATCCATGTATGGGTCCCAGCACGCATCGCATGCCATGTGGCTCACCTTCAGCTCAACCACATGTGCTGACCCTGCCCCATGGATTACCGGCCACGCACCACAGGCGCGGCAGCGCCTGCGCGTGGGCGAACGCAACTTCAAGCCCACACCCAACGTGCGCATCCCTGCGATGCTGCAGGTGAGGAGGTCCATGCGTATTGCGTGGATCTGCAGGCTTTGGCGCCACACATGCCCCCCAGCAGCGCCATAAACAATACTATGGTTGAGGCTTGCAGTCGATTGTGTTAAGAAGGGGCTTGACAGGATGCCTGGGAAATGCAGACAGGGCAACACAGCATACATTTCATAGCATGCTGTACCCCATCAGCATGCTACCATTTACAAGCACTGGGGATTGGGAAAGCTTGGTCAAACCCCGGGGCACACATCTGAACAACTACACAACTGATAACACATGCGCAGGAGGCGGAGGACTTTTCACACCAGCTGCTCACGTACAAGTCACTGCTGCTGCGGTACGACAAGCAGCTTACAAGTGAGTCACACAGGCATGGTCACTGTGGCTGGACAAGCACCTGACGGGCGGGGGGCGGTTGGGTGGTGTTCCTGATGGCAAGCCCACATGATCAGGTTGGGGGGGGTGGCTACCATGCGGCTTGTCTTGTGCAGTGTGCGTGCAAGCATCCCTGTGTGATTCCACGCGCAGCATTCCTGGCGTCGCTGCCCGTGTTCTGCCGCGTCAACCTGCCACGCGTGTGGGAGGCGGTGGAGGGTACGGCCATGTGTGAGCCCACACATACAGAGATCTCCTCGCGCTTCCCACACAGGTGCGGGGTTTTGTGATGTTGCAGTATTTAATGCGCTGTGCACGCGGTTACACATTGTGAACTGTGAACAGCGACATCAGCACATGCCATCAGAGCAGCCTTTCCTCTTCACACCTGAACTCACCATCAAGCTGCTGCTGAGGGGATAGACCGTCGTTGCTGCTTTCAGAGTAACATGGAGTAAGGAGATGGCCCCCACTCGCTGCACTAGAACCCCACACAATGCAGTAACGCACTGACGCTGGCATGCTTCACAAACGGCATGCCAGGGTGGGTGGTGACTTTGACGAGGTGCTGATGGCTGATGCGCGTGAGATCATGCGCCGTCGCCTGGACGGCATCCTGCGCCCCATTGACCGCTGGTGTGACTCCCTTGGTGTCGTGCGGGTGGGTACAGCAGGTTGTCAAGACGCCCCACGGGCCTGGCGGACAGCATGTATATGCGTGGGCGCCTGGGCTGTCACTTGCATTCGGTCCGCACATCCCAAATGGCTGCTTAAGTTATCAAGGGCATGTGCTGACCTTGATTCAAAATGTACCACTCATCACCAACTCACCACGCATGCTGGGAGCCGTAACTCCAGCCCCCCTCCACACCATCCACCAGGCAGCCTTTTTCACCACCCACCCGACTTGCCAACTGCCTTGCCAACCTCCCACCACCGCCACCCCACAGAAGCGGCTGCGGAAGCTGGAGGGGCTGCGCATGGAGGTGGACGCGCGGCGGCGCCGAGTGCATGCGCGCTACCAGCGCGCCCTGGAGCGCATGACAACCGCGCACGCGGCCGCGCTGTCGCATGTGGGTCGGCCCACTGTTTGCTGAGTGGGCTGCTTGCTGCCTGACTGCCTCTGGTTCCCTTGTTGTACGCCCGAGATGTGGACACAGGGGGATGCTTGAGGTGACAATCAGCACTGCACATTCAGGGCAGCTGCAGACATTGAAAGGCTCGCGGCCGCTGTTGCGTGCCAGCCATGCCATTTGCCAACACATGTGTCTCGCACAAACACCTGTACTGCGCACCAAACACCTGTACTGCGCACCAAACACCTGTACTGCTCTGTGGTGCAGGCCGAGCACGTGGGCAGCGCTGCTGCGTCTGAGGCGGGTGCTGGTGGTGGCTCATACGCAGCTGGCCGGCTGGCAGAGGAGCTGGAGGAGGAGGTGGGTGTGCCTGAGCTTGGGTGCCAACAGCACCAGCTGTGCGCATCATGGTGGCGGACACGACACAACAGCAGTGTACCACAGCTTTCAGCAGCCGGAGCCTGACAGGTTGAAATTGAGAGCATCTGTTGGTGGTGGACAGGCATGGCCTGTGGTGCACTCAGTTCTTAGATGCGATGCACTATTGTGTGCGGTAAGAAACTTTGATGTCGTGAGTACGACACTGTTGTCAATGACGACAACTGAGCCAGCTGCTGCGCAGCACCATGCCATCATAGTGGTATGACGGTGTGAGAGCCTGTGAGGACCATTGTCTTGACGTCATTATGTTGAACCAGAAGATCAAATTGAGGCATGTGTGGTTGTACTGCCTGGTTGCACCGCCTGCAGGCAGGTGATGAGGATCTGGACAGTGCACGTGACCGTGAGGACCATGCACGTGAGGCACTACAGCAGCACCGCCAGCTGGAGGGTGGGTGGGCAGTACAATGCGATACACTGCATGCCAAAGTGAATGCTTCAGGATGACATGAGTGCACCATGGCGTGAGGGATGCAGGCATGTGCCATGTTGCGTTACATGGCGCCTGCCCTGTGTACGTTCTGCCTCTCAATCGCCACTCTTTTCTGCGTCCTACTGATGTCCATGCACCCCTCGCAGCCCTGTCGGCCAGTTACAATGAGACTGAGCAGCTGGTGTATGAGCAGCTGAGCGGCCTGGTGGGTGCACCACCTCAGTACTGTGTGTGTGCGCGGATGCTTGAGAGGCAGCCGAGCCTGTTGTTTGCTCTCCTGGGTGCCTGTCAGTATGTGCTACATACCTGTGTGCTCTGCTGTGTTGGCCTCGCCTTGGAAACTTTATCCTTTCTTGCAATCACTGCCACCTGGACACTGCTTCAATACAGCAAGCGGTGCTGTAGTCAGCTGTCATGTCTTGCATCCTGTTGTGCAATACAAGGCAGCTGATTACAGTGCTGCTTAGCGCACTCTGCAGGAATTTGATGTGCTGTACACAGTGTTGGTCTGCCCTGTCATTGTATACAGCTTTGGCTGCCCTGTTGCTCATGCTTTGCCAGTGATGTACTGCCTGCCGTACATCACAGGTGCGTGATGCAGCGTACTTCAAGAGCTACGTGGTGGCCAGCATGCTGGTAGTTAAAGATACAATGCAGGTGGGGTGATCGCTCGCAGACAATGTTGGCTGCTTTTCAAGGCTTGGCTGACCAATGGTCTTGCTGTGCACTTCCTGTTGCCTGCGTTATGGTCAAGTGCTTTGCATGCGCACACTGCAAATCACGCAAACTGCCAGGTGGTAGACAGGCACTGTTGCTGCCACACGAGCTTGCTGCTTTCACACGCATAGCGTGCATCACCCACATGCAGGCGACTCTGGTGGCTCTGGGCCGCTGCATGCGTCCCCTGCCTGGCTTCAGGTGCGGCTGTCACTGGTGTTGAATGGTTACCCATATGCAGCACTTGTCGTACAGATGACCACCATGAGTGCGCACGCACTGTAAGGATAAGGGGTGTTACACTTGGGAGAGCACGACAGGCACGACTCAGCAACCACCCCACAGCAAGCCTGCAAAACAAAGCAAGCAAGACCACTGTCCTCGGGCATCCATGAGCTCATGATGCCAGGATGCTCATCCCACCACATTTCCTGGGCGCGCTCAACTGCATGTCGTTGGTGTGCAGTGAGGTGGAGGCGGAGACGGGCGCTGAGGCGCGCTACGGCCGAGCAGCTGACATCATGGACCTCATCGCAGCCCTGCCAGCGGTGCGTCGTGCAGTACGGTACAGTGCAGTACAATACAGTACAGTTCAGTACGATACAGCACAGTGCAGTACGATACAGTACAGTGAGGTACTGCACAGGAAGCATACAATTGATGATAGAGCTGATGTGTATTGCACACGTTGCACACTTGTGCAGCCCATGGATCCCCTCAGCCCAGCTGAGGCACATCACAGCAGCTGATTGATGTGTTGTTGTTGCCTGCGCAGGTGGTGCGTGCAGGCGGCCGTGGCCTTCCTACAGGCTTGCGCTCCCCTGTGACGCTAGGCATGCCTGACGCCATCCGCCCCAAGCGCATGACTGCACAGCCGCTGCAGGTGACCTCAGCATCGCACCCTGCTTGATCTGCCCCGCCCATTTTCATGCACCTACGCATTTGAGTACAGGCGCACATGGGGCACACATGCGCACTTGAGTAGGCGACCTCAGTCACTTCTTCACTCCTGTTAGCTGGCTGCTGCCACTGTGGCTGTGTTCTCGTGATGTAATTCAAACCACAGTAGCATCTGATATCAGTTCATGTCATTGTCGCACCTGCCTGTTCCTCTTCCCATGTTGTCCGGACGTTCTCATGCAAGCGATGGGCTCGTTGCCATGTCCCTCCAGGTTGCGGCGGATGACACTGTTGGCCCTGAGGCACGTTACGCACCAGTGCCTGCCGTCACACGTGGCGCCACAGCCATTCCCGCAGAGCGTGTGGAGGCCATCAAGGTGTGCTAATCATAGGCGCATTTGTGATGCAGTATGTGTCCTGCATGTGGGCACTCCAGGCATTTGTGTGGGTTGACGCATGGAGTCTGACTGGATTCTGGCTCCCAGTGGGCGGGCGGCTGCCCACACTGGCATGTAGGTTCCATTGTTTACTTGTCTGTGTAGCGGCTTTAAGGTGATGTTGCCAGAGCCTGCATCATTCAAGTGTGCTTCTTATGGGCCTGCAGACCATCTCGCAGTTTGGTCATCTAGGCACGGTGTTCCACATGCACCATGCAGGCGGCAGAGGAGCAGGAGGCGGCCATGGCAGGTGGGCATGGTGGGGTGGCAGCTGAACCTGCAGGAGCAGGCTACCCGGCTGGTGGCTTCACAGGTGTGTGGGGCATTGGAGGGGCTGCGTGATTGCAGGGTGATGAATGAGGAGGGCGGTTCACCCCGCACCTGAGCTTTGGCAATGCATGTGTGATGGCCGTCGACTGTGTCATGTGTGGTGTGCAGGTGGCTATGGCACAGGCAGCCAGCCTGTGAAGGCGTTCCAGGCTATTCAGCACGAGGTGGCTGAGGGCACGGTGTGAGGTGTACCTCACATAAAGATCGCTGCAGACATCCTGCAGTGATCCACAAGCGTTCTGCAGGGATCTGGGACATGCTGCCAGCTGTGGGGTGGTTGAGGGGCATCAGTGATTGGGGTCAGGCAGGGCGACAAGGTGGTGTTGCAGTTGCAAGCCGGAAACAGGTTGCCACGTGATTGGGGTGCACATGCGTCCATGCATCAGTGGGATTGACTACCAGAGCACATGTGTGCTGGGCACTGACGGTCCTCTGGCATATCTGACACTGTTAGTTGCTGCACCAGGGTACATGTAATGTACATGTTGACCAGTTGCTGCACGCAAGGGTGCATGTAATGATGAGTGTGTTGACTGAGAGCATTGCTCTAAAGCATTATTGGTAACAGCATCAGCAGTCCAATATAAAAGGTTCATGGGTGCATGAAGAAGTAAAGCGAATCATCGATCTCATGGGCATCCACTTTCGTGACTTTTGTGACCAGGCCGTTCCGCGGGCTCTTGCATTTAATTGAGCTACTCTGTTATTTGCGACTCTGCGCTATATACAGATAAGAACATGCTCAAGTAATACATGTACTAAGGTTGCGACCACCGAGACTGCAACATGCAGGCAGCACCCAATGCAAACGGGGCCCCGGTGCGACCGGCAAGACCTGCTGGGTCAGGCAATGCCCTGATCACCTTCCTTGCATGTTTGGCTTTCGCTATCGGCTTGAAGACAGCCGTGCACACGGTGCCCGAGGGATATGTGGCAGTGTACTGGTGCGATTACTGTCTTATCGTGTGCATGTACCAACGAACTAGCTGATGACCTTGAGTACTTCACCTGTGCGCGGGCCCCTATGCAGGCGTGGGGGCAAGCTGCTAAGCCGCATCACAGGTGGGCTTCTCTCCCCTTAATTTGTTTCAGCTGTTTGATGACTATGGATGGAGGTCGCATGGCGCATGCATCACGTGCACAAACTCGGGGGCACTGAGCACGCATGCAGAGAGACTCCACAGCCTGTTGCTCATGAGGCCTGGTTTTGTGGGCCGCGCACGTGCTGAACATGCTTCAGACCAGCAGCCCAACAACTCGGGGGATGAGGTTGCAGGTTGCAAAGGCGTGTGCAGCACTGCATCACCGACATATGCACTGGTTGACATGTGCAGATCCTGGGTTGCACTTGAAGATGCCTTTTGGCGTGGACAGCTTTGAACTGGTGCAAGCGACGATGCAAACAGACAAGGTGTCCGACATTCTGTGTGGCACCAAGGTAAATCGCACTGCAGGGCCCAGACAACCCAGCACCTGATGACAGCACCTGGTGCAAATACTGTTCCATGATGCCCTGCCGCCCAACCCGTACACGGGCCCTGTCTCATCTACCTCACCCACACGCTGTGTGGTAGCCCGTCATGCATCCCAACTCCACATGCTGCGTCCGCTCCAGGGCGGTGTAACCATCCTGTTTGACAAGATCGAGGTGGTCAACCGGCTGAAGCGCAGCCATGTGTATGAAACGATCAAGGAGTACGGGGTACATTATGACAAGACGTGGATCTATGACAAGATCCACCATGAGATCAATCAGTTCTGCTCGTTCCACTCCCTGCAAGAGGTGCGGTGGGTGTGGGTTGCAACACTGCCTGTCCCCGTCGCGAAGAGCAGCATGCCAGTGCCAGGCTTAACGCCAGGCTCAGCCTTCACGTGGCAGGCTCTTCTTGGCATCCAACCGCATTTCCTAACTGCTCCATCCCGACCCCTGCGGAACCGCTAACGTTGTACACACCCACAGGTCTACATTGACAAGTTTGACCAGGTGGATGAGAAGATCCGCGACGCGCTGCAAGCAGACATTGAGAGATACGCGCCAGGCATTGAGGTCATCAGCGTGCGCGTCACCAAGCCGCGCATCCCTGAGGACATCATGCAAAACTATGTGGCCATGGTGCGCCTCAGCATATGGTTGTGCACGTGAGGGGCGCACGCCTCAGCATATGGTTGTGCACGTGAGGGGCCCTGGTGTGAGTGTAACTTTGGGGCATCAAGTCCGCTGGAACATCCTGGGTCGGCATTAAGTAACCAAAACTGTTGGTGCGAAGCATGGCCTTTCGCACAATGTGCTCTGGCGTCGCTTGCCAGAGGTGTGCACACTCTGCAAGCCCGTCAACCTCCTCTCCCTCGACGCACACATTCGACTGCGCGCGCGCACCACGCATCGCTCATCGCTCATCACACCTCCCATGTGGGAGCTCCCCCCCTGCAGGAGGTGGAGCGCACCAAAGCCATGGTGGCCCTTGAGCGCCAGAAGGTTGTGGAGCGTGAGATTGAGGTGGAGCAGCGGCGCGCGATTGCAGAGGCGGAGCGCGCGTCTGCCACGTCCGCAATCCTGCAGGCGCAGCTGCTGGCAGAGAAGGAGGCGGCACGTGCACAGGCGGCCATCGCGGTGCGCCTGTACAGCTGCAGCCGTGTTATTATTGTTGTTATTATTATCGTGTATTATTATTGTACAGCTGTAGGTGTTTGGCTAATGACTGTCAGGCTCCGGCATGCAGAAACATCTGTGAAACACCGTGTTATTATCATTATGTACACCTGTGGTGCTGCCTGCGGCTGGGCGGGGCTGCGGTGGTGATCGACGGTGTAGCGCCCACCCACCTGTGTTGTCATGGACAAGTGCATCCGCAATATCCTGGCGTGGGTGCAGCAAGCATGGCCGTCGCGGAGTATGGATCGGCAACAGGACGTACTAGTCCGCGATGCCATACCCGTACCTCGCCTGTACTTCACGGCTGCCTGTGCCTCACAGAATGAGATGTACCTGGCGCAGCAGCGTGCACTGGCGGATGCAGCGGCGTATGCCGCCGCTAAGGAGGCCGAAGGGTGGCGGGCCAAGCTGACGCCAGAGTACCTTGAGCTGGTGTTCGTGCAGGTGCCCTGCGTGTTTACCATGACTTCTCCCCAGTCCACTGACTTCTCCCCAGTCCACAAGTTGATAGCAGGTTTCTTACAGTTGACACGCTGATGCTTCCTCCTGCTCATCGACGTGCCTGCACTGCCCTCTGATTTAGCCGTGAGTTCCATACTGCTGCTGGTGCCTGGCCTTGGGCCCAAGCCCCTGGCCTGCAGCGCCATCGCACCATTTCATCCATGGCACCTGCACTTGTGCCACAGGCGATTGCGAACAACACTAAGATGTTCTTTGGCGACAAGATCCCGGCCATGGTGCTGGACCAGCGGCTGCTTGGGGGCATGTTTGATGGCCAGGGGCCCGGCGCGGGGGCAGGTAGCGGAGGTGGTGGGGGTGGTCTCAGGCGGGGGGGCCTGGGGAAGGCTCCTGTGGCTCCAACAGGTGCAGCTGCAGCTGCTGCAGGTGGTGACACCAAGGATTAGCGTGGGCACCTGCACAGCGGAGCTGCAGTGTGGCGCAGCTGCTAGAGGCTGGTGCCGGCTGGGAGTCTGCCCCAACTTTGGCCGTGGATGAAGAGGAACCAAGAGCACCTCATGCTGTGGCCCGGTCTGACCGCAGCTGGTGGCTCCTGGTGTGGGCGCTCACTGGCCGTGCTGGGATGGTACAGACAACGGGAAGCTCCACTGCATATGCACCTTCAGTTATGATAAGTCCGCCAGGTCTCAGCTGCATGGTGGTACGTGCTTCATTATCGGATTTGTTGCTGGTGGCTTGCTGGTCATGCTGACTGCGTTTGGCACAGGCATGCTAGACATCGGCGTGTGTGTCCTCATCACACACCGCATCGACACATACTGTACAATATGCACCGTGCTTTTGCCCCATGACTGACATACGATGCATCAGACGGAAATAAATTGGTGGCATGTTTTTGCGGATCAGGATTTGGCTGATGTGCTGCTGGCAGGAAGGCGTGCTCATGACCTGATGGAAGTGCATCGGCATTGTTGGTCATCATCCCAGCTGAACGGCCACTGCTGCAGCCCACTAATGGGCTAGCAGTTGTTCTGCAAGCTGCAATTGTGCACTGAGCAGAACTGTGCCGGCTATCAGCCCGTGTTGTGCTGTGATTTGTCGGTGGCCAGTTTCCACCTGTAGGGAATCATCTCATAAAGTGTGTCCAGTTCTGTTGCACCGCATCAAGTCAAGCGGAACAGTACAGTAACTGTCAGGTGTGATGTGTCAGCATGTTTACCGCTGCGTGTTCCAGCTTCCGGCAGCCACTGCAAGCTACAAGTTGAGCGTGCCTGTGTAAGTTATTGCAAGCACCTGCAGACAACAGCCCTCTCACAATGGCGCTCGCCACTGACTGAGCAATGCACAACTGCCAGCAGGAGCCTGATAATGCATCAATGAGTTGCATATTCCAACAACAATGCGGGTCCGGCTGCACGTGTCGAGACAAGTGTGCCAGCTAACCCCGCTGGTCAACCCTGGTGCTGCTGAGGCACAGGTCGCTGAGTATCTGGTGCAGCAGTGCTCAAAATCCAGATCTCATTGTGTCGCTTGACCAACCTGCGGCAGCACGCAGATGTGACAATACACAGATGTGCAGCAACACCCACGAGCAACACCCTTGTGCAGCAAGTGTGCTGACCTGAGACACTGGCCCGGGCTCCAGGTGCAGCACTGATGCAACGCAAATGAAACTGGCATTGAAAACTTGCAGACAGCGTAAAGGCGTCCGCACACAGACACTCAGGCGACAAGAATCACAGCAGGACTCGCCTGAAGGGAGGGTCATAGCCTGCCGAGTAGAATGCAGCAGAAGCATCATATGGATACCCTTCATCATCCAGCCGCCCAATCAGCTCCTGGGCCTATGCAGCAAGTGGAGGTGCAGCACCCAGTGTGCTCGCTAGTGACCACTGTCTGATGTTCCTTGTGCTTGGTTCCACATGAAGTGCTCTACGAGCATGCTGTTGAGCAGACAGGGCCACAGATGCACATAGCCCTACGCGGTTGCCAAGGTCTGATGGGCCGGCGCACCAGGCATGCTGCGGCTCCAGCTGGCATGCCTCACCTTTTGCAGCACACGTGATTCGCGCGTGAAGCCTGGGTAGGACAGCACGTAGTAGCTCTCTGCTGGGCGGTGCTCAATGAACACCGTCTCGCGGTTGGGTGCAGGTGGCTGCTTCACGCCTTCCTGTGAGATGACAAAAAGCCCAGGGGAAGAAGGATGTGTGAGGTGAGACGAGAATCCAGAACTTGCAGGACCCTCGACATGTGCTCATTGCTTATAGCGGGTGATCTGCGTGATTGTATCTGATGAGCGCCGCATCTAAGGGTGCTAAAATCAGTCCAACTAGTAAAACAACACTGCCCACATACCTGGAATGTGAAGGGCATGAAGAAGGAGATGGTGAAGTAATCCTCACAGAAGGGGCCCTGGGGTGTGGTGTTGTGCAGGATGTAACATGAGGCCGTTGCCACATTCAGCACATGCAATGTTAACATCATGGCAGCGTGTCCGAGAGCTACGCTTCGATTATGGAGCCGCGAGCACCGAGCAGCAGCAGATGGTGCCCAACAAGCATGAGCAAGGGCGATGCGGCATGCTGCAATTGGGTGGGTGATGACATGACGAGCAGACTGGCTCTCACCTGACCAGGCGTCAGCTTCACCAGGACCGGGGCTGTCATCTCAATCTTCCACCCATGCTCGTTGGCACCTGCGTGGACAAAGCAGCCAGCCGCACAGGCTGAATGGCTGCTGATGCTGACAGCATGCAATGCCCCACCACTTGCCACAGCCACTGCCGTGCACGGCTCAGACGCACAGGGGGCTGGCCCCTCGGTCATTGGGGTTATTCAGCACCTCCTAGCGCAACAGCTGAGCGCAGCAGCTTGCATGGGGCTGCTGCATGCACAGTTGCTCAGATGCTCATGAGCGCACCTGAGATGTACTCAAACAGGCGCATGAAGCCCGTTGTGACAGCTGTGTCGTAGCTCATGCCTGACACGTTGGTGGACACCCACAGACCTGGGCAGGTGCGTGCAGGAAAATTGGGATGCATGTGCAGCTCAGCAGGCTCTAAACCCTGCCAATGCTGAAAACTGACATGCTGAGAGCCATTCAACATTTAAGAGCTATCACATTGTGCTATCATCACCCTGAACCGTGCAATCCTCATCCATCAGCTCTTGCACCTGGGCATGCAGCCTTGCATGTCCATACATTCTGCATCATGCACTTTTACATGGCCCAACTTGATGAACATCAGCTGGGCACGCACCAGCGTCATAGCTACGTTTCTCCAGCCCATCGCCCAGGTCCTCCGAAGAAAACTGCGTGCCAAGACCCACCGGATAAAGTGCCACGCATATACTTCCCAAGCAGCACAACCCCTGACGGCCGAAGGCCTGATGACGATTACCTTTGGGCAGTCCAGCGAGTGGCAGAACCACGGAGCCTGAGGGTTTGATGGTGGCTCCTTCACTGTTGGCTCGACGTGGTTAGCGATGACTGGCCTTGATGCGAATGAAACACTGATCGCTGCTGCCAGGGATGCCAGGAGCAGAACCCACGAGAAAACCCTACGCTCCGTCATTCGTGACTATTGCGCTATAAACTCGTCTTATAACTATGTACACTGCTGGCGCGTGGCTGTGTGGACAAGGGTGAACGAGGGTTTTGAGGGCTAGCAAAGTCGTCAAGCCAAAATGATACGAATGATGATAAAATCCCTGTAGGATCGGCACGTAACCGCCTATGGCAGACCCACGTGGGCGACAGACGAAACTGATCTGGTGCTTCTGACGGAGGAACTATGACTTTGTGGACGCTTGTTCAGGTGATCTAAATAGAGTATTGTTTGAGCACAAAACGCTTGCGTGGATCTGGTGTTGGATTTACACAGCTCAGTGCTTATTGTTGCAGGCGTGCCTCATGATTGCTAATGGCGTGGCGGTGCTGAACAATGAGCGGTTTTTGGAGCCAAGTGGGTACAGTGCAGCAGGTTTCATGCTCGGTCATGTCAAGCATTCCATGTCTCATGCATGCTGAACATGCGGTCCTGCAACCAGGCAGTACCAAAGTGCATGCAGAGCCCTAAACAGGCAGGAAATCACCCACCTACTCTATGGGTGTGTGCAGATGGCTGGGGCTTCTCACAGATGGGCCACGTCAATTCCTTCAAGATGTCCATCATAGGCGGTATACATGCAGCGCAATACTTCCGAAGTGGGTGCTGCCTGATGCACATGTGTTTGGGTGTGGCATTGGGCTCAGAAACATCCAGCAGCATGTGCACACTGACAGGTTGATGCTGCCACCATGGCAGCCACCTCTGCTGCAGCCTCGTGCCCTTTCCTCAGCCAAGATGGTTATCATGAACACTGCGGTTGAATGTGCCCTGTGGTTGTGGCTCCACCTTGCAGGTGTGCTTGTGCTGCTCAACGCGCTTGTCATCATCATCAAGCTTATCTTTGGGTAGTGGCTGCTGTGGTGGCATGTGTGATCAGGGGTAATGTGGGATCAACGCCTTGCTGTGTTGCACCAGTTTGAGGAGGGGATAGCAGTGCGCGTGGCGGGTTTCATGGGCCATGACGTGGTGCGGCACATCCTAACTTGGAGCTTGCTGCATAGACACATATGAGCTCAAGCGCTGACCATGGGTTAAGCGTGTTTGCATACATCGCACGCCTGCTGTTCATCTGGAGTGTTAGCTGTGTTACACTGTGCGTCCACTCGCACTGCAGTCGTTTAATTGGAATCACAGCACCAGTTTGAGCACCAGCTGGCAGTGTCACAATGTGCCCTCTAGTTGCAAGAGCATCTGGGCGGGACCTTCACACAGCACTGCCCTTGGAAATCAAACACGCCCCTGCCCACATCATTCCGTCAGCAGTGAACAAGGGCGAGCAAAAAAAGTTCCAACAACCAGGTGGGGGCTGCTGCACAGTCAGGGGGGTGCTGCACTAGCCGTGCAGAAATGTAAAGATGCATGCTCTACTCAAACAACCTCAAATCATGTCCACCTCAGCTACCAGTGGTCCAAGGTCATAGCACAAGGCATGTCTGCTGCTGGCACATGAAAACACTAAACAGTTATGTAAAGCGACCACAACGCTTTCATCGGCATTCATTTGTCTTGTAAATTGTTGTGTGCAGTTAATGCAGTGCACACGCAAGCACCTAACACAGGTCCTGCGCACCACGCCCAATTAAATGCAAGCGCCTAAACTGCATCACGCCCAAACAGCCAGTAGCGACATGAGCCCAAAGCCAGTGCACAGCGCCACTAGCTTGGCCCCCCTGTGGCTGGGATCCGCCAGCTCGCGAGGGATGACCTGTGCGTGATGCACACACGCACACCAAAACAGCTAAACAGGAAGCAAGCGTGCCGACAAATCAGCCGGCACGCAGTCGTAAACCACATCCCAACCCACTGCAGGGGGGGAGGAGGGGTTGCCGCTGGTGGCGGCCGCAGCAGTACAGCTGAGTAGGAATAGTTGCAGCAGTAGCAGCAGCACCCACCTCCATCAGGGCGACATACAGGAAGGTGCCGGCAGCTAACGCGCTCAGCGCAGCACCCCCTGCCGAGTTGGATACCTGGAACGCATGCGCCATGGTGCTCCATGAGTGCATGCGGGTATGGTACCGGCCACACAATGCCTAAAAATTGTCAAAACACTCCATCACATTCTACTGTGCTGCGGGTCATAACAGGGGCGTGGTGGTGCTGATGGTGTGGGATGCCACGAGATACAGGATGAATAGTGAAGCGCACGCACCGTGGACAGCGCATAGCCTATGAAGATGGCAACAGGCGTGGCCAGGGAGAACGCAGAGATCACAAACCAAAACCGAGCAGTTGAACAACGGGACTCCATGACGGATGAGCCAAGAGCATAGGCGGCCAGACCCTTATGGGCTGTACACAGCAGCACACAACAACCACCAGAAAGGTTACAGAGAAACATGCTGAAGTTTCACGTGACCTGGGCCCATGCGCCTGCCCAACAAGCACGGATCATACATGTACACAGGCACATCCACACAGGCGCAAACTCCCTCCCCAAACCCAGGGGAAGCTGTTGCACATTGTTGAGCCGCACCTGCGATTGCCAGCATGATGTCTTGCGTACTGCGCATGCTGGGCTGCGCCCCCAGCGCCATGCCTTCCAGCACCGAGTGCACACACAGCGCAGCCGCCAGCAGCACTGCAGTGGCAAAGTTGAGCTTGCGGCCCCCAGCATCCATCAGCAACCGTGTGCCTGGTGCGTGCGCACAACGCAGAAATGTTCAATCAACAAAAGCCCCTGGGGCGGCAAGCAGACACGATGATGAAAATTGATACTATAGCGGCAGTCTGTGCAAGTTGGTGCAGGTCCTGAGTTGGGCCAAGAAGCGGGCCACAGGCAAGTTATGCGCAGCTGTGTAAGTTGGCAAAAGAGATCAGGGCTGGTGTGGCCAGCAGGGTAGGCAGAGCAGTGGTTCACAGCAGCCATCAGGCATTCAGCCAACACTCATCCCAGCAGCACTAGGGGCCCCCACCTGCTGCACACTCATCGGCAGGGACTGTTGATGCACCGCCAAGTGTGCCGCGCCGGGATGCACTGCCTTCCCTGCTGTAGCTTCCCGCACCAAGCCCATGCAGGTGGCCGTGATGCCCGCTTCCGCTTGCTGCTCCACCTCCGGACGGCAACGCCTCATAGTGGGCCTGATCTGCGCTGCCATCTGTCCTGCTGCCATATGCAGTTGCTGCCTGCTTGTGGCTGTTGCCTCCTTTAGAGTTGCTCACATCGTGCACGTGCCTCACAGCTCCCGCTGCTCCTGGCAGCTTCTCATACTGGCTGGCAAGGGTGCTACTGGCTGCCTGGCTGCTGCTTGGTAACCTTAACACTGAGCCGTTTGCACCTGCGGGGTTTTGCTGCATGAGTCTGGGCGATGCGCTGACTGCACCCGATGTTGCGGATGGTGCGCTATCGATGGTGAACAGCACTGCCGCACCGTCCTTCTGGCTCCCCACGGGCATGACAGCTGCTAGGAAGGGTTGGCCAGAAGCCACAGCATGGCCAGAGGAAGTGTACAGGCTGGAGGGTGGCAGCTGCAGCTCAACCCCGTACCTATCTGCACCACGAGCTGTGGCATGAGTGCTGTTAGTCTGCGCAGCAGCTGAGCTGAGTGGCACCCGCTCCTCATCCTCGGCCTCCATGCATGATTCACCGGGGGCATCACCACCCCCAGCCCTTTCCGCGATGATGTGCACCAGCTGCAGTGTCATGCGCGGACATCACACCATGGGGAAATGACGGATTGTGCACAATCTTGAATCGCCATTTTGATCACATACAAGATCAATACTACCAAGATGCGCATGACTGATGCTGTTTGACCGCTGCAACTTGTCATACAGTATGGGATGGTACAGTCATACAGTATGGGATCGTACATGGAATCCTCCTTAGATCTAGTAACTGCACCGTCATGCATGCGTCAGACGATGGCTGTAGTGCACCAACCTGATCAGACGCCATGGTGATCAGCAAGCCCAGTGCAGCCAAAAAGTTGGCCATAGGGAACCGTGGGCCAACGAATGCAATGTGCCTTAACGCGTCCGCCTGCATCAGCACAAGGTGATGTTTGGGCTTGGGTCCTCATGCGCGCCACGGTTCATCAAGAGTGCACAGCCATTGAATGAATGTGTACGGGCGTGAACCACGCGCAAAGCGTGCGCTGGCTACCAGCTCGCGCATGCCATGCAAGCCTGACAGACATCCACACTTGCCAAGAGGTGGCAGAATCCAGCGCTCAGCATTACGCCCCCAGACAGCGTGTTCCCAATATGGTAGTAAGCGCTGAAATCCTTCCCCTTCCTGCTGAGGTATAGTGGCAACCAGCTGCCAAAGACTGCAGAAACGAAAAGAATGACCGCAGAAATAATCAGAAATGGCAGTCGCTCCATAGCTCCCAGCTTCCTGTTAAACCCTGAACAGATCTGACTTGCTTATCAGAAGTTTGAGATTATCTGAGTTTTACAATCGTCCACAGAAACACTGGTGCTCCCTGCATAGGAAGGGGCCACCTGTCACATGAAACCTGCCACAACACCTAAAGTCACCATACGTTGGCTGCAGGATAAACTATACATCAATCTTAGTCCCTCAGCACAGAACTGCAGTTGTATCAAAAGCTGTGAGGCGCCCACTGAGAGTCCAGGAAATGTCTTGCTCGTGCCGTTCAAGGCATTGTGTGCTGGCAATGGCGTCGTTATCTGCCCGCGCTCAAGCGGGTGCACCCAGCAAGGTGTCTGCACCCAGCTCTGTGGTATCGGCTCGTAATGTGTCTTCATCAGCAGGATGCTCTCCATACTGCACCAATCACCAATTATCGTCATCTTCTCCAGCCATCGTGCCCAGGAGCCAGTCATTGCGAAGCAGGCGAGTGCCTGCTTCACAGTACAGATAGTCGCTGCGCTATCTGCAGGATATTGGAGGCCCTCTCACGATTGCTGTCGCCCTTCCCCTCTATCCTAACAGGCGTTCCCCAGATGTTAGCACAGCAGGCATCCGACGCAGCCCAGTCATCACCCCTGATGTGGTTGTGGGGAAAGGCGAAGACGAGGTAGGGCGTCGACGTGGATCCATAGTGGCTGCCCATCGTCACGCTCAACACTGACCCGATCTGCCTGTATGCTTGCAGACATCGATGGATCTGTACAATTACTTGCTGCGCCAGCGCATCATCTTCCTGGCGGGATATGTCAATGACAGGGTACGCAGGACTGCTGCAGTCTCATGGGCAGTCGGGTGGGACTGCAGGAGCATGTTGGAAGCAGTAGTATGCTGGGGAGCAGGAGGCAGTATGTGCAGCGCTCAGTGGTCTGCATGGATGACATGCGCATGGCGCACATGCGATGCAGCTTCACAGTCGTTCGGTGCAAGACGCACCTTATCGAAGACACAAGTGTGTGCAGGGCATGTGCGTGTGCACAATACGAGGACAGCATGCATGATGATGTTACAGCAATGAAATGCACGTGCAGATGGCGACCCAGATCGTGGGCAGCCTAATGGCTCTAGAGGCTATGGATGAAAACGAGGAGATCCGGATATACATCAACTCACCAGGTGCAGTGTTTGATGTGGCCAGGTCCAGCTTGGCAGTGGTGCATGCCAGTGGTGGTGTGGCAGCGGCAGCAGCGTAGTGATGCAGTTGTGAGCACCAGCATGAGGCAGTGTTCAATGGTTACACCGTGCACAGCAAGCTGGTGTGGGTTGACAGAGGGCATGCATTGCTGCTCGTTTGCAGCTGGAATGGAAGGCCCTCTTCACCACCGGCTCTCACCGCCATGCTGTGTGCTGCTGCTGCAGCTGCAACTGGCACGCTGTTCTCGCTATGTGTCTGTGACGAGTGCATGACGAGCGCATTACATGTGCATGTGCATGTGTGTACATGCAGGCGGGCAGCCATACTCGGTGTTTGGCGTGCTTGACGCTATCCAGAGCATCAAGCCACCTGTGCAGACGCTGGGCCTGGGCGCATGCTACAGCTACGCGTCACTCATCCTGGTGCGCTGGGGCTGTGCGCTGGGTTGACCCAATCCTGTCCCTGAAGCATCTGGCGGTGATCTGGTGTTTTCCAGGGGTGGTGGTGTGGGCTGTTGCTGAGCGCATCAGGGTCTTGAACACAGGCATGTGGGGGAACACGCTGAAGCTGTGCAGACATGTGCATGTGGGTTGGCAAACTGCCTAGGTGCATGCTGCACACTGACTGCGGTGGTGGAAGGCATCATTCTCAGCTGCTACATTGACAAGCTGTGTCAGTAGCAGCGACCCTTGGCTGCGCTGTAAACCCTGACCTGCCCTTGCGCAGGCCGCGGGCACCAAGGGCAAGCGGTTCGCGATGAAGAACACGCGCATCATGATGACGCAGCCCATGGGCGGCAGCCAGGGTGACATCTACCAGATCCAGAAGACAGTGGAGGAGCTGAACGCCATCTACCAGCTCACCGCGCGCTACTACATGAAGTTCACGGGCATGGATCAGGACGCGGTGGAGATGGCCACGTGCCGCGACAACTTCATGACGCCCGAGGACGCGATCCAGATGGGTGGGTGGCGGGGTGGGTCAGAGGTGGCGTGGGCATCAGAGGGTGCAGGGTTTCGGTGCTGCTGCCAGTGCTGAAAGCAGGCTGGGGTGGTTGACACAGAGGCCCAGTTTGGAGTGGAGCAGTTGGTTTTTTTTGGGGGGGGGGGGTCAACCCTATCGCACAGTTGAGGTGGAGCCATGTGGGTGTTGCAAATCAAGCTGGATGCTGTAGGGGTGTGGTCTTGCATGGGCTAGGCAGCAGGTGGGTGCCTGCCAGCAGGCGCCTGTCAGTTGAAGCTGTTGTCCAACACACCTGCCTTTCGCACCTCCCAGTGTTTGGCAACACAGGCAACACAGCATGGCATGCGCACCTGCGTGCCGCACATGTCCACCGCAGGCTTGATCGACGGCATTGTGCGCGGGAAGGACGACTACCGCATCCCCCCCTCCATGGTGCGGTCACTGCGCAACGCTGGCCTCGTGGATGATCTCACACCTGGCCTGCTCAACTGGCGCTGACCGTGCGCATTGGGTGCTGCAGCCACCCACTGTGCAGCTGGCACTCGGCAGTGTGCGCGTGGGTGAGCGCCTGCTTGGTGCAGCATAATATGATATGAGGAATTGGGCGCAGACGAGGTGGTGGGAGGTAGTGGGCCAGCCGGCCCGTTGTTTATTTACGCATGCCCAACTGCTGCGCACAGTAGTGATGGGCTGGTGGGGATCGGTGATTGGCCTGTGCATGGCTTGCGCAGCATGTAATCCATGATATTGCTCCTATGTGAGCCTGTTGCCAGTTGCCGGTGCACAGCGAGCCCCGGGTGTGCCAGCGCTGCCATCACCCAACCCAGCAACACACGATTATGCCAACAGCGGCATTGCCAAAATGTTAACAGGTATGTTGACACGTATACTTTTGCCAACAGCGGCATTGCTAAGATGTTATGATAACAGGTTCTGATTCGTTTCCTACATGTGTGCATGTCTAGTCCTATGTAAGAATCAGATGCAAGAGCCTGTGACACTTGGGTAGAGCATTGGTAAAGGTGCGCACATCAGCAAGGCAGACATGTTTGTGGACGCGCACACAGGGCAGGCCTGGTGCATCGAGTAATACCACAGCACAAAAACCGCATCAGTCCGTTCCCGGGAAGCCAGCATCCATGTTCAGGCAAAGTTTGTTCTGCGCTGGTTAGTTGAGTTGCTTTAGTCATCGTTCGATGTGAGGTACTGCAGTTGCTGCAGGAGGCGCTTGAGCGGTGTGCCTGGCGTGCCAAACAGGGAGGCTTCTTGGGAAGTGTTGGTGGCTGATGCTGAGGAGCCCTGCAGGACGAGCAGGAGGAATGACACAGTTGCAGCACACTGGGAAGCTGGCCAGCGGCAGGTGTGTATGATCATTGCTGCTGTGAGGTGCAGCAAGCATTGGTACAATATGTTCAGAATGCAGTTCCAGCCTTAACCCGCATGCTGCCATGCCGGTGCTGGTGCAGCGTGGCCAGAAGCACGTGCTGTGCGTGTTGCATCAACGCACCAGTTCTGCGTCCAGCAGCTCTTTCTTGATGAACAAGCTGTCAGCGCCAGACATCCGCGCCCTGCGTGCCTCCTCCAGCCTGCACACATCCAGTACACATCCAGTACACATCCAGCTCACTTGCAGCACACATCCAACACACGTCCAGTACAAACTATGTGGTATTCATGTACTTGCTTGCAAGTCAGATGGAAGCATGCGTGTTGAGTGCACGCTGAGCCAGCTGGGGCAGTAGGCAGCATGGCTATCAGCCGGCAGTCGACGAAGGCAAGACACAGTCGTGGCATCCTATAACTCTGCTGCATACCTTCAACGATCTTGCGGATTGTGGCATGATCTGGATGATGAACCATATGTGTGAGAAGCAAACATAAGACCAACACTCACGTGCGCACGCCAACCATGGAGATACAGCCAAACGGCAGCTCCCCCAAGATGCCATGTGCCACATCAGAAGAGAAGCCGGGGATCGGGAGCGACAGGCCTACAGGCAGTCAACACTTCAGAAGCTGGATGATTCAAGCAAAGTCAGAACGCTTGGGGCAAAACAGTTCTTGATGAGGGAGGGGCATGAGGCCGCCGCTAGCGCAGGCTCCATGCAAGCTGCTGGTGTGCCAGAGCTGCTTGGCGTGCATTTCGATGCACAGCAACCCACCAACAGCAAGGTTGATCCCGAAAAACACGACGCCCACTTTGGCCAGAGCTTCAACCTGCATGGCACCGCCATGAGTTTTGGTGGACACACAAGAGCCGCGCAAGGGTATCATCACATCCAAGATACTGCTGCCTGCAATTCATGATCATCATGGTCATCAGAGTATGGTCATGCTATATCGGGCTGCTCACGCTCGGCACAAATGCGTGCATATGAGGGTGAACTATAAAGAGAAATCAATCCGTGAAGAGCAGCTCAGGCAGTTGCAGAGCATGATGAGACCCCCCCCCCCCCCCCAACCCTCAGGTAGGCTACTCTGCTGACCTTAGCCCCTGCCCCTTCCCCCCCAGCCCTGACCTGCAAGCACTGAACAATAACCAGTCAAGAAGAGTCATGGGCGTTTCTCACCTCGCGGAGGTTGACCACCTCCACTGGGGCATCCAGCCCGATGGCTGCACAGAAGGAGCTCATCACACCTGTGCCCCGGCCATTGACCTGTGAGCGCAGTACGCATGGCGGCTCGTGCACTGTGTGTACTTGACTGGTCCAGCGGGTTGACACTTGCTAGGTGCTGGAAGGACGCCCTGCGTCCATCTACCTCTGTTTGCGAGTTGTTGCATCCTTGACCACTATCTCCCACCACTGTATGCACAATCTCACTGCATCCCATGTGCCTGATTGTATGCCAAGGCCAAAAGAACACATGAAAGCACTGTACAGTATCCAGCAATGCCTTGCGCACCTGGTGGATCACGCCCAGTGCTCCTGCAGCCCCTGCCTCCTTCGCCTCCACCACTTGTAATGGGTGGATGAGCCTGCGGCATTGTGGCCAGCACCACCAGCGCACGAAAGCATGCTTAGGCAGGACAGGGCAGTTGGCTGGGTCCTCCTGTGTTATTGGGCATAAGAGTGCATGTTTGCCGTGCACTATTGCATTGAAATGTCTCGCAACACTCTCGACGATTCTCATACAAGATGCAAGCAACACAAGACCCCATGTGCAGTCCCGCAGTGCAGACCACGGTCGGCACTGGATGCCGACAGGGACCTGCCCAACAAATGCAGCACAGTTACAAGTTGCACTCGCAGAGTTTTGAGCAGGCGCCCCTCACCAGTCCTTTGCAAGCACTGGGACCTTGACTGCTTGCGTCACCGTCCATAGATCAACGAGGCCTGAGGGTGTGTCATCACTGTCCACGCGTACCACCAGCGCATCAGCACCAGCCTCCACGTATGACTGGTGGTACGCACAGGGTGGTCGCAGGCGAGAAAACGCGGTGATGTGTAGAGTGCGCAGCAAGTGAGGAAAAGCAGATGGTGTCAGGTGTGGGCATGGTATCAATTACATAGGTCATGTCTCGTGTGCTTGTGGCATCCCAGGCTCGCACCAGTCCTGCCGATTAGGGGAGCCAAGAGCAGTGGATGCAAACTGGTCGGTGCGCTAAGCATGCCACAACACCTCTGCCCCTCCCCCAGCCCAGCCCGTGGCCCATCAGTGCTGTGTGTGACCCATGTGTGCTGCATCACGCATCACACCTTGGCTAGCGCTGCAAGCTGCTGTGGCGTGGTGTCAGGTGTGGGGCGGGCCACCTCCAGCACCAGCACACACTTGCCCTGAGGCGCAGACTGTGCAACGAGCGTGGCCAGGCGGTAGGGCGGCCGGGCTGGCACCTGCCACACGACATGGCAGGCAGTTCAAATTGGCCACCTTTCAAGCGGTGATGATGCTTTGTTGCTGCTGGTGTCCATGCTCACATCTTAGCTTGCGACACAAACAAGTAACCATCCCATGTTCATAGTCTTCCTCCATGAGCAGGTGGCTGGCTGGCAGCAATCTGCACCCCGCACTGGATGGGGCACCGCACACACCTGCACACTGTTCTGCATACGCTCCTCCAGGCCCTCCAGGCCCAGATCCTTCAGCTTTGCCTCCACCTGCTGCTGCTTCCGCCTGGCAGCACAGATCAAGTACACAATGGAACTGGCAACATGCCACAATGCAGCTCAGCTCATCCCTTCACATTGCCTGGACTGTCAGACCAGGCATGTGAGGTGCAAGCACGACGTGCAGGCGCTTGCACAGCAGCAGCAAGCATGGGCGTCTGGAGCTGCATTTGCTCTGTTCACTGAGCAGGAATGCTAAACAGTATGCACTTCGCATGCATGGCCCTGACATCTGACAGCATGCCAGCATGCAGGTGTGGATAAGTCGAGGCATGGACGTTATGACGAACGCAACATTGCAGGCCCCTCGCACCTGATCGTCTGTTCTAGGCGGTTCCTCGCTGCGCTAGTGGGACTCTCATCATCTTTTGATCCCCCAGCTCCTGCTCCCCCTCCACCTTGCTTACAAGTGATCTTACAAGTCAAAAGCCGTCGTGACGATCGATAGTGAACTTGCCTTTGTGGCACCCTCCCCTGTAGTGCCTGCATGACAAGAACAGATACAGCTGAGCACCAAAGCCGTGAGATTTAAACCATACGATTCAGCCCCTGCTTGTTGCCAATTCGGATTGTACTGCTTGCTACAGTTTGTTTGAAACCTGTGACTGGGATGTTTTGGCTCTTATGCAGGACATTGTTACAGCCACTTGCTGCGTGTGAGTCCCTGCATTCTTGAAAATGATAATCGGTAAAGAGCTGACCGCAAACAACAACGAAGATCGTGCTCTTTGCACGCTTGTGCTCGTCCCATGTTTCCCACCGCACGCCTGGATGACTCCTCCTCAGAACCTTCCAATGCAGTGTCTAAGCAACCATGAATGATTGTACTGCCATTGTGCACAGTTCTGCCCTCTTCCCTCTTGCACACTCACACGTCACAGGGCAGTGATATGGAAGGTGCTGCACACCCTGTGCCAGCTGTGCAGGTGGCATGATCAACCCATGCAGCGGCACAGCTCCCCTTGTCAAAAGTTCCTTGCTGTGTGAGACAATCTGGCAGATGTGGCATTCTCTCCAGCAGCCACACGCCACCCAGAGACTTGACGCGAACTCACAATTACTCGATGGACAGGGGACGGTCGGCCCACCTACGAAGTCAAGCACGTGTACAAAGGCCACAGGTGTATGCCTTGAACACATGGGGTAGGACAGAGGCTTGCGGTATGCACCCTCTACAAGCAATCATCTCTCCCATGTGCGACAAATGCCACTCCAAACAACGAATCATGTCCAACAACCAGCGACCAGCTGGATGTACGAGGACCGACTCACCCGTACTCTGCACGGTGACGATCATACAGCTCCTGCATGCCTTGGAGCGCAGCCGCCAGGAGCTCGTCCACTGCCTTCTCAAACCCGGGGTCGTCACGTGCAATCTTGGGCACGGCGATGGGCTTGCCGTGCACCTGGCAAGGACACATGGGCGCACAGCAGTGTGTGCAGGGGTGCAGCGGGCGGCGTGTCGCAACACGGGGCTATGTGCGCAGCTCGGCATTGGGGGCACAGGCCCTCGGTGATGCGCCTACCCTCGCCGATCATTGCATTGTTCCACGGAATGGACAGGAGAGCACGGAGGAAAAAGGTCAAGAGGAACAGGCAGCAGGCAGGCAGATCATGCCCAGGTGACTCACACACCCACGCACCATGTACAGCGGCACCTGGCGCGGCAGCGGCAGCCCCAGCACGCCGTACAGCACACCCAGGGACACACGGAGCTTGCGCGACACACCCTGAAGCCACGCTGGCCCAAAGTCCAGCACACGCGACTGGCCGCTGCGCGCGCACGTGCACAGGTATGTGTTGTTGCGGGTGCAGGCACGGAGTGTGGATGTGCACCACAGGCATGTGGGCAGGTGGACACTGATACACAGTGACACTGTTTGAGGTGCACTGCATGCCCCAACAGACACACACCATCGACATGTTGCCGCCTGCTGCTAGCCTGGCGCACCAACCAATCACCCAGCTGACAATCATTCAACATACGAACTACCCCGTCCAAAAGCCAACCAAACAGCAAACACAAGTTGTGTATGTTAGTGATTTGTCAGCATGATGTGTAAAGGCTGCGGCTCCAGGCGACTCACAAGTAGTAGACAGGCACAATGCCGTCCACCTGCTCCTCCAGAGCGATGCGCACAAAGCCCTTGCGGCCTTGCAGCTTGATGCGCTCCTTGCCCGGGTGGCACTGCAGTACACAGGCAGTGCAGGCAGCACATGAGTTGAGCGTGGTATCCATAGTGAGCGGGTGGATGGGCGCAGGACTGCAGGCTTAAGGGTGCGGGTGGTTGTGGGAGGCATGGGAGGGATTGGCAGTGTTAGTTGGGGAAGAGGGGTGGAGAGGCAGAGAGCAGCACGTGCAAGAAGCTCAGTGGAGCGCCTGCCACAGGACAGAACAGCCAACCAGTTTTCACATCCTGCATGGCTACAGTGGTAAGCAGCAGGCATGACACATGCAGCACACGTACCATGTACATCTCGGCAATACCGCCCACCACCACTGCCACGCTGCCCTTGGCCAACAGCTTCTTGAAGTTAGCCTGCAGTGAGAGTGGTTACCGTAAGCCAAGTTGCAGATCGGCAAGCAAGGTCACAACCATCAGCTTGCTGAGGCTCGCATATGTAAGCTGAGACAGGGCCATCATCCATGCCCAAGGGCAGGCACAAGGCACAATCTTCAGAGGCCCATGCTGGTGCAGGCGCTGATCAGGCAGCCAGAACAGCCCAGGTACCAAACACCACCTTAGTTGCTGGCAGTGAGCCGATCCATGCGATGAAGTGGCGCCAGAAAGGACTGCGTGCAGGCATGCACACAGTGGTGGTGGGAGCGTGACACGCAGGGCACACAGACCTACACCATGTCCTTGACATTGCACAAATTATAACTTACGGTATTTATAATCCCAGAATCCTGCGCTGCAACCAATGACCTCACCCCTGGTGCCCGTGGTGCCCAGCACGCACAACAACCAACCATCACCCGATGGCCCAGCTGGACCTTGATAGGTTCTGATACAGTTGGCCCACCGCCACATGTCCCGCATTCTGCCCCCCACTGGCCGTGTGTCCTGGGACATTTTCGTCGACCGTCAACCCTAAGAATACCTACATGTGGTCAAACCTAAAATTACTCACATGTGGAACACGGAGGTGGCAGCTACACTGTACACAGGCGCCTCAGGGAAGAATGTCTGGCACATAGTGCCGGCTGTGATGGGGCCAATGGGGAACTGCAGCCACATGCAGTACGTAGCACAGCTTGCGTGCCTAGGCCTGATGCGACACGTGCAGCCAAGGACAAAGCGGCTACAGCTGACCCAAACCTATGGAGCAAGCTCCAACGGCGGAAACAATGCGTCTATGTGTGGCATTCTGTAGGTTGCGCGATAGCAGGTTCCACGCCACGTCCCACAGGGAGCAGCGCAGCACATGCCCCTGTGCCACCTGCTCGCAGCACGTCACGTGGCATGGCAGCGCACCGTGCCGTGGGGGGCCTCATACAGGATGTAGCGCTTCTTTGGGTCCAGCGCAACCTCGAAGCAGAAGCTGAAGTGGAAGTACTGGCGCCACGTCTGGGGGGGCAGGAGCATGGCACCGGTGTGTTTGCCTTGTGTGCGCGGAATGTTGCGTCCACACACAGTGTACAGAACAAGGTGTTTGTTCTTGGTCCCATGCAGCTTACCTTGAACACCCACTGCTTGTTCCACCAGTTCCACAGCACGGGCTTGGCCTGGGAAGAGTTGCCGGGGTGCATAAACATTCGAGTATGTGCAGTGAAACATAATGATGCATTGTGTAACTGCCGACATAATATGTGCTGATCAGGCATTTGCCGGCATTCAGGGGCTCAAGGCACAGTTCATGGCACGCTCAATATGTGCAGGGCATGGTTCAGCCATGACAAATACGCTGATGTGCGTCAGCTGAACACCCAGTCCACCCAAAGAAGGCACAACACGCTGCAAGCCAGAGGGCCAGCTGTAGCATTTCATGCACTTGGGTGGCTGATTGCACGTGCACACACCGGCAGGAAAACCGTGCTCCAAATCAGGATGAGCGCATACCTGCTAGGTGCACAGGTAAGAGGAAGGCGCAAGTGAATACAACGTGGCAACTTACATGCGGCATGGGCACAGAATGCTGGCGACCGCGAATGCCGCAGGCATGCAGAGATGGTTGCATGCTGATGGGAGCGTGCGGGCGTGCGTGTCGGATGGCGGTGCCCTAGCTGTGGAGCTTCGTACCAGGATTTGGTACACCTCACAGCAGCTGCAGCGCTGGCGACAGCATGAAGCATGCAACACAGAGCAAGCACATGAAGCATGCTGGCCCCATGACACTCGACCCCCCCGCGAGTCGGTGCTGAGGGTGGCCCTGCCAAGAGTAGGTCCAACCAAGACCAGTAGCACCCACATGCAGTAGCGGCTCCAGAAGGACGCGAAGAAGAGCAGAATGAGGATGTTCATCCACCTGGAGCCGTTTGTCAAGGTTTACCTTCACAGCTGGTTCGCAGAATTCGATTGCGGCTCCCATGCAACGTGAAGGCGTTCAAATGGATAGATCTAAATGCGCTTACCCGCAGTAGATGGTCAGCGTCACCACTGCCACAAGCCAGTTGATGAAGGGAACCTTATCCTTCTGGCCCTTTTGGAAATCACTATAGACACGTTCACCAATCTTAAAATGCTCCCTCTCTGGGGGTGCATGCCCGTTCGGGCCATGCCCGTTCTGCTGCTTTCCGCCCATACCTACACTGTCCGAAGAAATAGTGCGTGCGACGGCTTGACGGCTGATACATTCTTTGAGGTCTAGGGCTTCTTGAGGGTTTAGCGTGCAGTAACCCGACCGTAAATTTAGGGAAGTGGGCGTGAGGATTGTGCGTGGAAAAATGCAGGTCAGCCTCAGCCGGTCGGCCGTGAGGCCTTTCACGTCTGTGCGCCCAACTGTGGCCAGGCGCCCAGTCGTTTGCCAGGCTGCAGCTGCCGAGGCCAAGCCTAAGGAGTATCACCCCTCTCCTCTCAGCCAGGCAGCCCCCTCCACCTATGCTGTGGTGGAGGTCGGTGGCACCCAGCTCTTCGTGGAGCCTGGCAAGTGGTACACCGTGAACCGTCTTAAGGCCGATGTGGGCGCCCGCATTAAGTTTGGGCGTGTGCTGGCGCTCAAGCACGATGGCAAGCTGACCGTGGGCCAGCCTTACCTTGAGAAGGTGAATGTGGAGGCCGAGGTGATTGAAGAGCTGCGCGGGCCAAAGGTTATCGTCTACAAGATGAAGCCCAAGAAGCACTACCGCCGGAAGCGTGGGCACAGGTGCGGATTGGGGTGGTTCAAGTGTGGCCATGGACGGCGAATTGTTCACCGATTGTATCCAGTTGGGGCGCCATTGGTGGCTGCAGTGCATCGCCTGCACCCCCCCTTGGCGAGCCACTGGCCCCCATCACCCATGTATGTGGACCATGCAGCATGCAACACAAGCCATGCACCGCATGCATCAGACCCCTCCATTTGCGTGCATTTACGATCGCAGGCAGGATCTGTCCAAGTTCAAGGTGACCAAGATTGAGGCGTAAGCGCGCCCTTACCCTTGGGTCGTTTGTTCGGGTTGGTTGGGGTTCTGTGTTCGCACGTAAGCTATCGGGGATGGCTTGGGGACGGTGATCGTGTCTATAGGTAGAAGAACGAACGGGGAGAGGTGGAGTTGAGAGGGTTGGGATTATGTGCATGGGCCTGTGTGCGCACCCTGTTGCATGGGGCGCGTTTTTACAGAATATGGGCCGCATGCATTTTGCCCACACCCACTGACTGGATGACTGCGATTGAACTATGTTATGCACACTCAGCCGCAGCAATGTCTGCATGTCTGCGCTTCTGGAGCTGAACGTGGCAGCAGGCCAGCACCATGCACACATGCAGGTTCAGCTGATGTCCTGATGGTGAGCAGCTTATTGCACAATCACAGCTTGGGGTCTCATGTGCATCGATTGGCATGGCTATGTACGTACACGATGCTGCATGCTGCACATAACTTGCCACGCATGCGTACACATGCATCGCATGCTACCACAACTGCATTGCTGAGGCTGGCAAGGCAGAATGCATGCGCCTGCCGTGCTGCAGCACAGTGGGCACAGGAAACTTGTGGCTGAAGCGACAGTGATGGTTGCAACCCGCACGGTTCCATCCAGCACATGCAACATGCATGCAAGCATGCATTTGCTTACCACCACCCAAGCTGGTCCCTCAGGCAGTATACATAGAGGTCAATGCCCTGGAAAGAATAGCTGCAGAAGCCTCAAGGCAAAATCAGATCCCAAGCGCCTCATGCAACATGGAGCAGCTGTATCATAATCACCCGCAACTCTGCCAGAAAAATTTAAAGCAGCACCAAGCTATCTGCCAAGCAGCTGCATTGCTTCTATCCTGCTTATTGAGCATACTCCTCATTCCAACTGTTGCTCATGTGCATACTATTAATGTCACATTTGCCGTCCTGAAACGCTGTTGTGGATTCTGTCCCAAACACATATGTTGCATGTGCAGCATTGCAAGCTCCGCAGCTGTCCAACATCCTGCAAATCATGTGCTCAAGGTGTGTAACAGCTCCTCTCTAGTCAGCCCGCAGTTCCAGGCATGGCTGACATCAAGGCTCGAGCTGCATGGGACGGCCACATGCGCGATCTGTGCAGTGTAAAGGTGCTGCCTTGTTAGCTCAACTCAGCTGCTCTTGTTCAGCAGCACTGTCACCTTCTCCACCGTGAGCAGCATCACGCCATTAGCAGGTGCAGCGCGAATGAGGCAGGGTGTGAAGCCGCGGTAGAAGCGTTTGATGCCGCCCTCGCCCCACAGCAGCTGCAAGCGGTGCGAACAGCAGGATGTGCACACAGTATGCATTTCCAACACGACTACATGACAACATGTGGCACCAACCGCCGCAGGCATGTCCACGGCAGTGACCCTGTTGGATAGCTGCACCTGTGATGTATCATGTTTTATGTATGCTTGAGCCTCATCCCAACAAACCAGCTGCATCAAACTGCAAGGCCTGCAGCCACTTCACCGCCATCTTACCTTGGCTGTTGTGATCACGTCTGTGTACTTGCGTTGCGACTTGATGATGGTGTCAGTCTGCATCGCTGACTTGATGCAGTCAATGGGGAAGATGGTGAGCCAGTACGTGATGCCGCCCAGGCCTGCAGTGCACAAAAGCAGGTGTCAGTGCCAATGCTGATTCCCACAGCGCTCAACCCCATAATGCGCATGCCCAACTGAGCAACATCGCCTCATGATGATCAGCTGTAAGAAAAACGCTGATGCTGCATTACCAGGCAGCCTACACGAAGCTCAGATCACAATGTAACCCCGTCACACCTGCTGCGCAGAGCACCACATGGCCCGGGATCTCAGTTGGCTTGCAGTTGTACTTTGCACAGTATGCTGCCTTCAGCATTTCAAAGTTGCCCAGGTACACCGCGTTGGCAGGTGTGTTGCGCAGCAGCGTGGCACCTAGGCCCTGTGTGTATGTGTAGTGGTCGCAGGGGGCCACTGTCAAGGTGCCGTGTTGTTGAGCAGTTGGAAACGACCCTGGGCAGACCGTGCAGAGCCTATCATGTTTCCACCACGGCGGCTGCTGCACCAGGTACCCATCATTTGACAGGCGGCATGTGCATAACACAAAAGCTGGCATCTCATTCAGAGACCACTACAGCCAGGGACAGAGATGGTGTCCCACCTGGAAGGGGCCACGGATGCCGTTCTGCTGGATCGTTGCCCGCACGCACTGGAACACGCTGGTGTATGGGGCTGCAAGGATAGCAGTTCCCGTGCAGCAACAATGAACATGCCAGCAGCAGACGGCATGCTGGCGCACGCTTGCCCCACTTGTGCCTACCTCACCCCTCACCAAAGGCCAGCACGCACAGCTGATTGCACAAGCCCTGCACATGCCTTGAGTCTGCTGTCCTGCACCCCTTGATCTGCTGCACAGCTGTCACGTCACGATCAACAGCTGCCAGCTGCCCAAAGCCCACTCACGCTTGTACTCCGGATTCTGCTTTGATTTGATGATCTGCACCTGGATCTGTGACTTGTAAAAATCGATGGGGCCCTCCGTGAAGGCGGCCACAAAGCCAGTGATTGCGCCGGCCTGCACACACAGGCAGTTGGAGGCACATGCGCCCAGGCGTGAGACTGGGCATGTATTCCTGTGATGAGCTCGGCCAGAGTCTCAAAAGTATTGCAAGAGACCCATTTCACAGCACGCTGTATGACCAAAGAGACTGGACAAAACCTCGCCACGTGTTGCTTGCAGAGCCTGGCTTGCGTACCGTATATAACCTTGTCCATCATCACATACCTTGTAGAAATCCACTGGCTGTAGCGCGCGTGCCGTGCCATCTGGATTCTTGGCCAGCCATCGCTTTGCCTCACCAAATGCTCCAAACAGTGAGGCACGGAATACCATCTGGCCTGCCAGGGGCGAGGTCACGCCCTGCAATGCAGGGAGTGCGAATGGGCCAAACCTACTGTATCCTTAGTTCGACCAGGGTCCATCGTTTGAGCAATGAGCAGTTGCCTGTATCCTGTATGCAACAATGGATGCTGAACTGCCCGCGAAGGCAGTGCGCCCTGGGTCCCCGTGCAATTGTTTCATTGCCTGGTGCTATGCAGATGCACACACCTTGTACAGGCCTCCTAGGCCCTCCCATTGGATGGTCTTCCGCGCGCAGTCCACAACACCAGCTGCACGCAGCGCGAAAGCATCAAGCAGCATTGCTGGTGCAGTTGTAGCTGTTGTACAATGCAAGTAAGTGGACCGCTCGTTTCAGCATCCACACGCATTGCCTCACACCAGCACAAAGTGCGACTGGTGTTTGCTGCGTGCACACAGACACTGCACGGGCTCGTTGTGCAACGACTTGAGGCCATCACTGGGTAGACGTACATGACACCCCGCATGTCTCATCTCATGCCTCGGCATGCAAATACCACCCCCTGCACCTACAGTAAATTGGCTTGTCCATAGGTTGTGTCTGCAAGCGGACCTTTAGCGTGTCAAACGGGTGGCCCACGAGCGTGACCGAAATACCACCTGAATGAGCGGGTCCAGGTCACCAAGTCAGATGGAACACACATGTTCGGATTTCCAAAACACGATTGATGTTGTATTCACCGCATGTCCCGGCAAAAATGTCCTTAGCCAGCTTGACCCATCCTGCGTTCGACGAGGATGCAGCTGCAGGAACAGCTGCGACAGGCGCCTGATTTTGTGTGGCTGCTGCCATTTTTGTCGCCCTGCTGAGTATACACGGCCTTAAGAATCAAGGTCACCGATCACCGATTTCGTTGACGGTTGGTTGTGGTAGGTTCATTGAGGACTCAGCACCTGTGGGTGTTGCCAGAGATCATCTGTACAAATCCAGTGTGCTGGACCTGTTGGCTGCACTGCTGCCACATCTGCTACTGCAAGATCCTAAGGGGTCAACAACAGATAGGGTTCGTTTGATCATTTCAGAAGAAGATGCGGTCAATCCTATCGATATCTGCAGCGCTTCTGCGCCAGGATGGTGCCTTTGTCAGTTCTGCCATACGTGGTTTTGCGACCAAGGCCACAACCAATGGCGTGCCTGTGGAGGTGCGTGGTATGGACTACGCACATTATGGTCACGTTCGTTTCTCCAGAGTGGCCAGAAACCCTGGATGCAGACTTGTGCGCATGACCGCCTGCATGCGGTCGCAGTAGCCAAACCTTCATGCGCTGTGCTGGGTTTGCATGTTCAAGTCACGCAATAGGTGTAGTGCACAGCGTGTGCTAAGCATCCACATGCCTGATCATGCCCCCCAAACGAACCCTCAGCGAGACCAAGCCCGATGCATCAACCTTGCACCATCTGCTCACGCTCCACTGCTGCCGCATACGGTGCGCATAGGTGCACAATGAGGGGGGAGCCAAGCGCGTGATCGTGACCAAGGCACTGCCAGGGGACAGGTGGCTGGAGATCCTCAAGCGTGCAGGCTGTCGTGTGGAGGTGCGCACTGTCTGAGCACACTGCCGTTCTTCTGCCAGCGTGCCACAACTGCATGTGCACACAACACACCGCACCTGTGTGTGGTCGACGAGGATTGGGAGGCTGCCCTTGCAGCAGGTCGTGGCACATGTGCAGCTCCCTGCTTGTGGTGCAATCCGTGCAAAGCCTGCAAACCATCCTGAGGCCATGCGCTGACTTTCATGTTGTGAATGCGCCCTCACCTGTCTGACGCTATGCACCTGGCTACTGCAGATCAGCGCACACCCTGACACCATCTTGTCCAATGCCACCATCAAGGCCCTCATTGGGAAGCAGTGTGACGGTGTGATCGGGCAGCTGACTGAGGTGGGGCACAGCTGATGCTACCAGTGCTCATGTTTTGCACAATGCACAGCACTTGCTGCCTGCAACCGCAAGAAGCAGCAAGCCAGCAATCATCTGCTGTAAATCACATCTTCTTTCTACACGCGTGTCTGCAGGACTGGGGCTCAGAGCTGTTTGAGGCACTAAAGCAGGCAGGCGGCAAGGCATACAGCAACTATGCGGTGCGGGCTCAGGCAGACTCCAGGGGCCACATGTGACTGCTGCATGCTGGGGTACCATGTATTGGGCAGGGATTATGACAATGAAGCCTGAAGCGCAACATGGATGAACCAGAAGCTTGTCACATCACAGCTCGAGACCTGGTTGTCTAAGCTTGATGGGCTGGCAATCAGCAGGCTCAGCACATTCGGCTGACATGTTTGTGACTTTGTGTGTGTGACGGCACAGGTGGGGTACAACAACGTCAAGGTGGATGAGGCCACAAAGCGCGGCATCCCTGTGGGCAACACTCCTGGTGCGCACGAGGTTGGGGCACAGCACGTCCCCCAGCAGTCTCAGGACACATACCAAATGACACAATGCATAGTATTACGCATCTAGAAGCTGCTGCACATTCGGCATTGTGAAGCTGTGTAGGAATGGAGCTGTGCAGGAATGGACCGTCATCCATGCACCTGCTGAATTTAAGTACACACTTCGCCTCCCCGTTTAGGTGTGCTGACCGAGACAACGGCTGAGCTGGCCGCTGCCCTGACTCTGGCTGCGGCAAGGCGTGTGGCTGAGGCTGATGTTTTCATGCGCGCGGGCAAGTACAAGGGCTGGCTACCCACCCTGTTTGTGGGCAACCTGCTGCAGGTGGGTGCGCGCTCATGCTTCCTGTGCTGCCTCACAATGCATGTATTGCACCGCAGCCAACAAAGATCACATGGCCTGCGGCCAATGGGATACTGGGATGCTGCTCATGAGATGGCTTGCTGACCACCAGCAGCACTGTGCATGCCCTTCGGCTTGAGTGTGTTGGTTGAACACGTGAATGACATGACCTGGATGCTGATAGTACGTTGGAGCTGACATGCACCGTGCAAACACCAATGACCACAGAACAAGACTGTGGGCATCATCGGTGCGGGTCGTATTGGTGCAGCATACGCACGCATGATGGTCGAAGGCCACAAGATGAACCTGGTCTACTACGACCCCTACCCCAACAAGAAGCTGGTGGGAAAGCCTGCAGAACATGTCAAACAGGCTGGGAGGGGCACAGGGATATCGGATGTGGCATCAGGAAGGGGGTGGCGATGGGGGGTGGTGCTGATTCTGATTACCTAGGGGGTGAGGAAAGCAGACAGCGCAGTTCTTGGGTGCTGCACGAGTCTGGCAGCCAGCCTCATTCCTTGTACTCTGTTGTGGGCCTGTGTGGTGCGCAGGAGGAGTACATCCGCAACTATGGCGAGCTGCTGCGCCACCATGGGGAGGCGCCAGTGGCTGTAAAACGTGTGGAAAGTGTGGAGGAGGTGCTGAAGGAGGCCGATGTGAGTGGGTGTGTTTGCGTTTCCTGTGCTTCTTCATGACCATACACGGTACATGAAGTCATGCAACATCATGCTAGCTGCGTGGGCATGGACAAGGAGGACCTGCATTTGATATACTCTCTGCTAACCGCTCTGGCAAGCACCTGAAAGCTGTGATGCGCCGCTGTTATGTCTGCTGACCGCACTAGCTGCTGCACACTGCAGGTGGTGTCGCTACACTGCAACCTGGACGCCACCACACGCCATCTCATCAACGCGCCTCGGCTCAAGATGATGAAGCCCAATGCAGTGAGTGCTGCACTTGTTTGCGGATTCAGATTTTGTGACCAGTGAGTTGTGCTGCAGGGTACCCTCAGCGGTTTGACCCGACTGCTTGACATCCATACTCTGAATATGCACACGTCCAGGCACTGCTTACCGGCTGTGCTGAACCATGCACTTGTGTGCTCACACGTATACCTGCATGTGCCTGTGGTGTACTGTCCATGTCACAGGTGCTGGTGAACGCGGCGCGTGGCCCTGTGATTGATGAGAAGGCCCTGGTGGCTCACCTGAAGGCCAACCCTGAGTTCAGGTGTGTGCCCGCATCCTTGCCCCTGCTGCTGCCGGATGTGTGTGACGAAGGAGTGCTTGCCCCACTGGGTTGAGTTGAAGCTTGTGTGCATGAGGTGTGCCCTTGACGGCTCTGCACTGTTCTGCAGCTGCTTTGTTCAAGTGTTTCACAAGTGACCAGCACTTGACTTTGGCTTGATGTTGGTTTACTGGTGTCATTGCTCCAACCAGGTGTGGGCTGGACGTGTTTGAGGATGAGCCAGCCATGGCTCCTGGGCTCGCCGACTGCCCCAATGCCGTCATTGTGCCCCACATCGCGTCAGCGTCGATGTGGACGCGCTCCGGCATGGTGCGTGAGCCCCTGCATGCGGCTCCCCTGCATGATGCATGTTGTAGGCCCTTGAAACTTTTGAGTGTGGGGTGGTTGTACTGAGATATGCAAGCTGTGCCAGCGACATGCCAGCACCCTTGGGCTGGGTGGCTACGGGCCAGGGGAGCGCATTGCGTGCTCTCTCATCTGTGCATAGTCCACTAATGTGGTACGCGTCTCACGGCCTGTCCTGCTGTGCACTCTCACCCACCTGCACACAGGCCACCCTGGCAGCTGCCAATGTGGCCGCGGTGCTGAGCGGGCACCCCGTGTGGTCCAAGCCTGATGCCATTCAGCCGTTCATTGACCGCCCTCTGGCTGCACTGCCCGCGGCGGCGCCCTCCATCGTCAATGCCAAGGAGCTGAAGCTGCCGGTGGCTGATGCGTCCGCGTGATAGATCAAGTGCATTTGTGCCTGGAAGGAGAGGGGCCTGTGACCGGTGTGGAGCTGAGGATGGGTGGGTGTTGAACAGTGAGGGTAGTGGCTCATGTCAAAGTTGCAGTTGCATTGGGCGTACAAAGTGTGTTCTGGGCGTCCACCCGCAGCTGGTCAGTTGCTTGGGTAATGGTGTGCAGTTGAACTGGCTGCTACCGGAGCATCAACACTAGCGCTTCGTTCTGTTAGCTACTGGGTGGTGACTGTTTGCAACCTGCAAGGCAGGCAGTTTGATATTGAGTGCCACCAGCATCACACAATGCACGCGGTGGGACTGCCTGACTGGCGATAGATTACCTGCAGCTGAAGTTGATGTGATGTATGTTTGAGCGGTGTCCGGAGCTAAGTACGGATAACAGATACAGGCTGGGAGAAATGCAGGACAGGGCAGGTAGTTGAGTGGTTTGGCTGCTGTGGGAGGAGCCGGCTGAGAATAATGCATCACCTGACACCATGTTGCTCTGATCTGATGCTCTCTGGCGTGCCCCAGATGCACACAATGTTCATGGCAGGTGTAAAGTCATGGCTGTACTGCTTGGTCCACGCAGTACATGCAGGAGCGTGCGCAAAGCGACCCGCATTCTGCTGCAGGCAACTCCGTACATCTTAAGTACAATCTGCAACAGTCTGTCAGTGATGTCCACTCTCTTGCATTCGCCATTGGGCGCGAGTACCATCCACACACCAAGGCAGATTGGCAGAACCACCTCATCACAAATCTCCAGGTTCGTATGTGTGCCGAAATGCTCGTTTCTTTCGTGCATTCTGCCACAATCCGCCATGACGATACGCAGGCCCGTGAAAGTGCTGCATAGGCGAGCCCCGTTCGTAACATCGGCACTACCAGAGGCTCCACAGAAAGATGTGGTTCAGGGTGAGCCACCAGCACAAGCCCCCACTGACCCATCTGCCAGAGCTTCTATAGAGCTCCCAGGAGCTCTGTCTGCTGCTTTACCAAGTGAAGTCCTGGTGAGCAAATCACATGGTGTGCCATGCAAATTCTGGCATGCTGAGTTGCGCACGTGTCCTGCTGACGTGCCCCATGCAAAACTCTTCAACCGGCATGACGTCGATCATCCCCATAATGTGATGCTTTGCAATGTGCAAGCAGGAGCGTGTGAAGCCGGTGCTGGAGTGGCTGAACAACAACAGGCGGGCAGTGGCAGTTGGGGCAGCGGTGCTGGATGTGGCCTTTATCTGGGTACTCATCAAGCTGGGCAAGACGTATGTGTTCCATTGATGCAATGAAAGAGGACTGGGGGCTGATGCAGACTATCTCCTGCACCGCGTGGGTAATAAGCCGCTGCACAACTTAGCAAGGGATGTGCGCAGAGGTCTAATGCAAGGATGAGGAGGTGGTTGTGAAGCAGGCGGGGCTGCTGTACTTAGTGCTAAGCAGCACTTGGCGCCCCTGATGCGACAATCTCCGTCTGTACTGCTGATTGATTCGTGCATATCTGGCATGGGGCTGTTGTGGTAACGGATTGTTGCGGGTTCTGGCAGGGATGTTGGGTGGAGTGGTGGACAGTCTGGACCCCTTCGTGCATCACAAGTACCTTGCACAGCTGTACAACGTCAGTACTTTGTGGGCACTGTGCTTCACAACAGTTCTATACGCTGATCTGTAAGAGCTGCTGATCTGCTGACTGATTTAATCCAAAGTGCTTCAAGGACCTCGTCCATCGGCTCGCCTTGGCTTGCATGACCTACTGCGTTGCTAGCGCCTTGAATCGGCGTGCATCCTGCACCAACCCCCTCAACGTCTTCACCCCAAACCCGAGAACTGCGAGAGCACATGCACCCTGCAGCCATGCTATGAACTGGGGCTGCTGTGATACCCATGGAAGCACATGCGTCACCCCCAGCTGCCTCCACCCCAGTGCGACTAGAACACCCAAGCCGAAGCCAACAGTCACTTGGGGTGTGGTGTGATATCCAGACACCACGCGCAGCCAGGCCTGAGCATGCAGACGCAGGACACAATGTTGTGTGCGAAGAGTCAGGGACGTTAGCAGGTGACGCAGGCTACGTTGCAATGATCACGTGCACCAACACTGAGCCAACAACCATACATGCCAGCAAGGGACGGCTGCCCTTCATCCAAACACACAAGGTGCACGCACCATGAACACTGCCAAGGCAAGGACCCCAGTGGCGGCAAGCTGCGTCTGTAGGTTGTGTAACCCCCCAGCTGCGAGCATGCTGACTGCCACATAGACGGATAGGAAGCCAAGGCCTGTGCAGTGCAACGGCAGCAGGTTATGATGATGTGAATGGATGGACAATCTTTTCGGGCGGCAAGGTTATAAGCAGCCATGCAGGAAGCAGATGTTAACATTGGAAAGCTAAACGGCTTCCTCAGGTCCACTTCCGTATGTGTGTGTGTGCAAAGTCAGGCTAGCAAACATGCACATCCACAGGGAGCAACCACCTACTCTGTGCATGTGATGAGGGCATGCCAGGGTCTGCCTTCCATGCTGTGTTGGGCCGCTCCTCATTGATGATGCGCTTCAGGATCTGCATGGCAGCACAAGAAAGGTTGAACACAACAAAGGTTGAACACACAGCCACAGGGAAGGATGCCCACTGAGCTGGGCATGACCCCACCATCTGACACCGATCCAAGCCCAAATCTTGCGACTGCAACAAAACAAGATATGCTTGTTACTGCTTTAAAGAGTTGGGCTGGTGGCATGAGCCAGGTAAATACACACCTTGCACACAACCACATTCACAATGGAGCCTATGACTGCCCAAAAGACGGGCGCATCCCGCCTGGTAAGCAGCACAAACAGGGCCACGCCTGACACGGCCCACTTGGTCTGCATCAAGCATGGGAATGTGGGTTGAGGATGGGATGACCAGCACAAGCGCGTGGTCCATGCGCGCATGAGCATGTTGCGAGTGCTTCAGAGTTGGATCCAGGCCTGACCAAGGGAGATTCCACTGTGCCGGAGTGA
Organism: Haematococcus sp. NG2; assembly: GCA_004335575.1. Classification (NCBI taxonomy): domain Eukaryota; kingdom Viridiplantae; phylum Chlorophyta; class Chlorophyceae; order Chlamydomonadales; family Haematococcaceae; genus Haematococcus; species Haematococcus sp. NG2. The sequence continues at coordinate 324,001 of QAXD01000168.1, read as the reverse complement.
TGCATGCAGATGCGCGCTGTCACTGGTGTCGCACCAGTTCATTCAGGACTTTCAGGGCTTTGCTGGGTGGTGATTGCTCCGTCCCACTAGTGCCAGGCTCATCTTCGGAGCTGCGCACAGCCAGCAGGCATGTGGGATCGTTCACATCCATGCAATCCCAGATCCCAGAGGCTGGCGTCCATACCATGTATGAGCAGCTGCATGTTCCTGGCTGCATCGCATGCATGAGCACCACACCTGAGCATGCCACGTCGTGCCACATTCCGCTGTGCTGCCCTGCTGCGTGCCCTGCTCTGTGTGCTGCCATGGCTAGTTGCTGCGCTCATTGCTGAATGCAACAGGCCTTGTCTGAGTGCTGGCACTGGCGTGTGGGAGGTACAAGGCTGCACTGCAGGTACCAGCAAGCTGGATCTAAAGTGGGACAAAATATGCTTCATGATTCGACGGTTATAAATGTGCGGCGGAACAAGTTTACAACTTCTGGATGATGAATGAATGTATGACGTGGAACTGCTTTTTTTTCAGCATGCACACGTACATCAAGAACGCAACACACCACCGCTTCATCAGGTGCTGTACGCACCTGCTCAGCGTGCATCCCACCATCTCAGTATACTCAGAGTTGCCGAAAGGGTCAAAGACATACCATCGAGACCTTGACGATGTTGCATAGGCATGTAAAACCAGCTAATGGTGCCTGTTCGCGACCGCTTGCGCTTTTGAGGCCGCTACAAAGTCACATGCCCAGCCTTCGCAAGGCGAACATGCATCCTTTACCAGGCATCAAGCGTGTCGCTATTGCTGGTATGGCTTTTCAGATCACCCACGCCGTGATGTTCAAGGTCCTTTTTCCGCTGACCATCGACTTGATGCACGGCGCGCTGTCTTGCAGTTGCTCCCAAGCGCGTAGAGACCGCTGCGCCCAAGATCGTGGCACACGCTGCAGCTGCAGTTGGATCTGCGTCCTCAGCAGCCGAACCACCTTCAAAGGCAGTGAAAATCGCAGCTCTGGGACTATTGTTCTTATGCAGCACCTTCAACTACACCATTCTTGTGAGAAGCTTTTGGGGAAAGGGCAAGTTGCATGACTTGTGCATGACTGTGCATGCTACAGTGTGCGAAGCTCAACGGGCCACACAGTCACCTAACCTGCTCTTGAAGCCCTGCCCCCTGTAAGCAGATGTCTTGTTGGTGCTGCTGAAGCATGTAGAGCCAGGCGATGAGGTGGCACACAATACTTGCGTATGGACTTTGCATGCTGCCTGCAGCAAAACCTCAAGGATTCCATCGTGGTGACCGCCGTCGGTGGGTGCAGCCATGCCGTGTCTGGGTGATGGCTCCGCATGATTCCTACTACATGCTCACACCTATCCAGGCACGCATGAAGGCGCTGCTCGCCAGCTCCAACATGTCACACGTGACCTTGCAGCCGGGCACAGCTCATCCAACATGCATGTGCAAGGCGAATCCGCCGTGCATGGGTAGCCTGACGAGGATGTAAGGCCGTGCAAGATACTTCTAGCATGCTCCACGCACATGGCAGCATGCGAAACAGTTGTCTGCAGTACATGTTTGATATTTCCGGTGTGCTTGACACAGCCGTCCAGGAGGTGCACACATACGTAGTTTGAATGGGCACACATCTGGTCTCCAGCCTGCCGCTGCACACACGCGTACTTTCACACAGGTGCCGAGGCGCTGCCTTTCCTCGAGGCGTATGGTGTACTGCCTCTGTCAGTGGCATTCTTCATGCTGTACGGCTGGCTGGTGCGCGGGCAGGGCTCTCCCTAGATCTCCCTTGAACTCTGTTTTGCGCTGGGGCTGCACATCGTGGCACACAAACGGCTGTGCTGCAACGACGGAGCTGCATGTGCACGATTCTGCAGCTGTGCGCTGCGCTGACAGTGGACACACGTCTCACTCATCCGTCACACTGTGGTACCCACAATGTGGTCACCTCACATGGGGGCACATCGCCTTGTGCTATGCTGCCGCCACAGAACAAGAAGCTGCCCGACAAGTGGGTGTACCAGGCCGCCCTGGCGCCCTTCCTGTCCTTCTACGCGCTGTTTGGTGCGGTGCTGTACCCCATGGCATCGGTGCTGCACCCCACCCACCTGCTGGACGCGCTGCGCAACGCACTGCCTGAGGGTGGGTGGGCGCGGGCGCTGGGGGCAGCACCTCACGCGGCCCGACTGCGCGAGCGCAGCGCCAGTGGCGGCGGCATCAGCGAGCAGCGCAAAAGAGCAGCAGCAGCAGCAGCAGCAGCAGCAGCAGCAGTGGTGCGGTGTGTGCCGCAGGGGCGTCAATGGCAGCTGGGGCGTTGGGTGGGGGCACACGCCATCTGTTGTCCGTGAATATGACATGGATGTCGTGCTCATGGTGACATGGTCAGTTGCCGGTCAGCGCGCTGGTGCCTGAGGCTGGTGCATGGCAGACGGTGCAGGAACTGGATGGAGGCACAATGGGGCAAGGGGTCAAGTAGCACCTGCACCTTCCCGGCACATGTTCACATCACCTGAGCACTATGTGGCATGCGCGCAGGTCTTGTGGGGCTGGCGGGTATGATCATCAACTGGTCCTATTCCTTATTCTTCTGCATGGGCGAGCTGTGGGGCGGGGTGGCCATCTCACTGCTGTTCTGGTGGGTGGCAGCAGGTGCAGCATGCACCGTGCGCATGTCGCGTGCCTTAGTCTCTGTACAGATGAAACATGTGAACAGTGCCCGGTCTGGCCTCAGTGTCTGAGGCTGGCAAACAGCAGGGCCTCGCTAGCCGCACAGGAGCGGTCTGAGCAGCAATATCCCATGCAATCATCGTGTGCATGTGCCCCCCCAGGAGCCTGGCAGATGAGGTGTGCTCCATGGGTGAGGCGAAGGACGTGTACCCGCTGCTGGGCATCATTGCCAACGTGGGCCTCGTCGTGGCCGGCGCGTGGATCAAGCTGGTGAACAACACACTGGCAGGTGGGCATCTTGATTTGTTGTGCGTTTCGGATGGGGGTTGGGGGCCACAGGATGACATACTGCTGTGGTGCAAGGGTGATGCCAAGGGGCACCGGCACGTCGCAGTCGAGGGGTTTGAGCTTTGAACTCGTGGAGGTGACCCGCCCGTCCCTCCAGCTTCAGACGCGAGCATGCGACACAGCCCATGTTGTGCCTTCACCAGTCTGCTAGCTGTTCTCCATACTACAAGGTGTCCAGAGCGTGCAAACAACACACAGTCACGTGCTGAGCTGGCTGCTCACTCCTGCACCGCACACTTTCACCTGCCTCTGATCACCATGCACATCGCCTGCTTGGGTGCCGTGCAAGCAGGCGGCAACAACGTCTACGGGGTCCAAATCCTGGTGGCCACCATCCTCGCGGTCTCTGCTGTCCTCATGGCCACCAAGGCCTTTGTGTACGACACATTTGTGCCCAAGGTCTGTTGCTGTGACGGGCTGAATGCATTGAGCTTCACCTGCCGCTGGAGTACGCACTGAAGTTGTGCGCACAACACGTGGTGGTGGTGGTATGCCTGTGTGCACCACCCGCTATGTTGTCTGCCGTGATGAACCGGACCTGGTTTGGGCTATGCAGGAGGGCGCGGAGGCAGAGGAGGCGCGCAAGAAGAAGGAGGCACGCGCAGCCAAGGAGGCAGCGGGGGACAAGCCCAAGGGCGGGCTGGGCGACAGCCTGGGAGTGCTCAAGCGCTCACCAAAGGGTGGGTGGTGCAGCGATGGTGCCTGTGCAGCGCTGTGGCAGGATGGCAGGCGCTGCGGCTGACAGCGACTGCTGTTTGATGGTGTGCTTGCGGGTGTGCCAAAGCGGGGTTGCTCACTTGCTGCCTGTACTTTATAATAATAAGCTGAGGCTGTGTTAGGTGCAAAACTGGCTGAGCCTGAAGTCACACAAGGGACCTCCTGCCGTCCCTTACTGCCTTGGCCTGCCACTACCATTCGCTGCAGTCATGAACCTCGCCATCCTGGTGGTCTCCTACTTTGTGGCCCAGAAGCTGTTTGATTTCTCATGGAAGGCGCAGCTGCGTGTGTTCTACCCGTCGCCTGCTGCATACCAGGGCGTGCTCGCGGACGTGGCGCAGTGGACGGGCATCACAACCATGTGCTTGATGGCGTGCAGCAAGTGCGTGCGCGTGTGCTCATACCCTGCGTTGCGTGGTTCTGAACCCTGTTGCATTTTTGCTTCATCACCTCCTCCTTCACAGGCATTTTGTGAACGGTGTCATGACACACCAATCCACGCTCAACCTGTCTACTGGCCTGCTTGCTCGCTTGCTGATTTGTTGACTTACTGTACCGTCGCCACATCCCCTCTGCCCCACCTGGCATTGAGAGCTCATCGCGATTAAGTAGGCGCAGCCTGTGCACTGTCTATGCTGTTCGAAGTGCCACACCTGCCCCACCTGCCTCACAGGTACGTGTTCCAGTGGGGCGGATGGCTGAGCGCCGCCCTGGTCACCCCAGTGGCCATGCTGCTGTCAGGGGCTGTGTTCTTCACGTCGGCGGTGGCCATGCAGGGGGGTGCAGGCGCGCTGCCGCCGCAGGTGCGTGCATCTGGCCTGCTGTTCTGGCTGTGTCCCTGTGTCCCTGTGTGTGGGCCCCAGAGGGAAGCCATCGTTCTACACGAGGTCGACTACAGGGGAAATGGGGAACACGGGTTGTTGCCAATGGAGCACGAGCCACCACACTCATCCAGCACAGACACCATGCGGCCGCCGTTCCTCATGATGACCAGGTTCTGCACAGTATTTTCATACACATTCGCGTGGATTGCAGGAGCGGGTTTTGCATCGTTTGCACTGCTCCATGCCCGTGTTCAGGTCGTGGCCGCGCTCATTGCAGCTGGTGGCGTGGCAGGCATGGTCGGCCGCGTCGTGTCGCGTGCGCCAAAGTACTCCCTGTTTGACCCAGCAAAGGAGATGGTGTTCATCACCATGTCCAAGGAGGTGCGTGCGCGCTGGATGTCGCGCGTGTGCACTTGGCTGGGCTGTGGCATGCATCAGGGTGTGCACTTGGCGCCAGCGCTGCATGACCGAGTGCCAGGCTAGCTGCCACGACTGCAAAAGGGACGTGCACACTCATGCAGCTGGTCCGCACACTGTCAGACCACTGAAGCACAGTGGCGCACACGAGCAGTACTTTGACCCTCTGAACCACCATGCAGCGCTCATAACATTCCATGCACGTGTTGCTAGACTATGCTGAAGTCAAATACGGTACGTGTGCAGGAGAAGAATGAGGGCAAAGCAACCGTGGACCTGGTCGGCGCATATGTGAGTCAGTGCATAATGCAGCAGCCTGCATCATAGATGATGTCCAGTGTCAGATATCCGTGGCGTGCGCTGTACCTCCATGAAATGAAAGCATTGCCATCATCAATTTCTGCGTGATCCCTGCTTTCCTACTTGCAGTTCGGCAAGTCTGGTGCCAGCTGGATCATGCAAGGCATTGTGCTGGTCATGGGGTCGATGACACACGCCATGCCCCTGATGGGCGCGGCCCATGTGCTGGTCTCCTTGTTGTGGGTCCGCGCAACGCTGCAGCTGGGCAAGCTGATGAAGAGTGCGGAGGCGGCGCACGCTGCTGCAACGGCCACGAAAGAAGCCACGCCTGTACCCGCCCCCAAGGTGGAGCCACCACAGCCAGCATCTCCCGCGCCCCCTGCCCCTCCCCCGGTCATCCCCTCCCCCACCGTCGCCCTCACGGCAGACGCGAGCAGCGTTGCAGGTAAGGCGGCTGGCGCCGGGTCTGGCATCAGCGCAGCATACCCGTCCCCGACGGCCTTCAAGGTCAGCAGTGCAGCAGCGGCTGGTGCCATCAGCGGCGTGCTGTCACAGCCCAAGCCCCTGCTGGTACCCACCAAGGTGGGTATCACGTGTGCCAGATGTGCCCGGCGCGCGCAGGTGCTGCGCAGCGCACACAGCCACGCACAAGAGGTTGGGGTGGGGCAAGCTCACCCCAGCTGGGCTGGCCCCTGGTGTATCCAGGGCACTTGCTCGCTTGAGGATGGCCTGAATGCCTCGAGGGGCCTGCCCAGGGTGCGGGTGATGGGCTGCACCCCAACCTCTTGTGTGTGGCTGTGTGCGCTGCGTGGCACATGCGTGGTGGCTGCTGACCGGCATGGCGCCTGCATGGTGCTGCGGCAGGGGCAGCGCTCTCCCTCTGCTCTGTCTCACATGCTCGCGTGCCCATGCAGCCGGGGTGGTGTGCACATGGTGTGTGAGGCCACCGGCTGCACGAGCACACGTGTGCATGGCATTGAGAGTGAGAGGGTGTGCGGCCTGCGTGCACCATCTGGGCGCCGTGCCTCTGAGTCATGCGCCTGCGTTGCTGCTGAGCCTCCGTGTGTGTGTGTGTGTGTGTGTCTGCACATCGTGTCTGTGTGGCACCCTGTTTGTTCATCCCCTCCGCGCCAAACAGATCAGATGCGCACCGCACCGCACCGCTGGACTTGCAACCAGCCAGCGCAGCAGTGCTGAATGCACGCGCTTCACCGTGCCCACAGCTGCCCCAGCTACAGGCATGCAACTGCGCACGAACGAACACAGCGCACAGCTGCGCAGCACAGAACGTTGCAGCGCACAGAAGCACGGGCACAGCCCTGCAGTTGCCAGCTGCACATCTGTTTGCTTGCTGCACTTGCGTGCGCTCCTTGCACACACACACCTGCCTGCCCTCCGTCATGCATCCATGTGCCGCGTGCTGTCGCAAGCCGCACACATGGTCAACCGGCCCACAGATGTTGCCTCCAAGGTTTGCTGTTTGCTCAGTGGCTGATGCATGTGATGCTGCACAGGTGGGCGAGGTGGTAGTGCCGCCCACTGTCCTGCTGTCCCATGATGACCATGCCGAGGGAGAGGATGCCGCGTTCAAGAAGGCAAGCAACAGTGATAGAGGACCACGGCAGTGCCGCACAGATTGCATGCCCTGAGTGCATCGTTCCCTTGTATGCATGTCCTGCCAAAGTGTGGTGCGACCTTGCATGGTTTTTTTATTTTTTGATCTTGGGACGCTGCTGATCTGTGACCCGCGAGGCAGCATCTGTGGTTCATGCTCCCATACCAAGAGCACAGTTGCCTTTTGTGAGACCAACCAAGCAGTTGACCTGGCTGTGGTGTATGCATGTGGCCAACAGGTCAAGCCCGAGCCAGAGGCGCTCAAATCCCATCTGGATGAGTGAGAACACAGGCGGAGCGTTGTGCGCACGTGTGACTGGATGTCACCAGCTGCGCATTGGCCAGCTTTGCATCAGCAGCAACCGGCAGCATGCAACACGTGATCCCTTCTGCATCTGCGGTGCGCATCCCATGCAAGCCGCCCAGATGGCCACTGTGAATGGCCTGCTGCTGGTGTTGGTGCCTGGTGTGGAGCACATCAGCATATGATGTGTGGTGCCAGCCAGGCATGCAGGTAGCAGCAGCAGCAGCGACAGGACTTGCAGACAGATGTCCATAATGCAGTGTTTATGAGTCCTGATGTCACCATGGTCTGCATCCTTCTGGTTCGACATGTGTGTGCGCTGCATACAACAGGAACAGCTTGCACACTCGGCAGATTCGTGCCTAGGCTAGTGCGTGGTGGCCCAAAGGCCACCTGGCAAGCAGCTGCAAGCAG